>JABEVN020002531.1:0-21137 GCA_013146195.2 Codonopsis lanceolata
ATGATTTATAAGGTGGCCACACACTACCTTGGGAACCAACATCATCCTTGGACTTTTCTTCGGCCTGTGTGTGGACCCGATGATCAAGGTGAAGCATGCTCAATGGCCGATGAGTAAGCTACACGTAGCGGACTGCCGGGTCGGGCTACATTTAAAACTCGAAGCAATGTAGGTGAATTGATCTATATATACATAGGCAAAAACTTAAAAAGACATTTTTCGTATTTTATGTTAGAGGAATCCCCGTCCGTCACAACCATTACATCATTCATCAAGGCCATTAAGAGAGAGGTTGATTAGAAGTCTCCCCTCATTTGAGTAGCTTTTATGATTCCTTACAATTGGCTTGGAAGACATTCCTCATGTTAATGTCATCCATGGCGAATAGATGAACATGCCAAACCCTAAGGGGTGGCCCAATGATAAAGATGAGGCTTCACAAAGTGCGGAGGCCTCGAGCTCAATCCCTTTCACGCCCTTGGAGGAAAAGAAAAAAAAGGACAAACGGGCCAAGAAAAAGGTATACATTCTTTTGGCTAGAAGTTGTTTTGCTCATTGAGTATATATTTAATTGGGTGAAAAGTGGGTATGTCCTTTTTCCAATATTTTCAACCGCTACTGATATAAATATTATTTTTAATTGGTAAAAGACACTTTTAGGCCAAAAATGACATGTATACCCTTAATGACATTCGATCGCACGCAGCTACATCCTAATTCCAAGTCGATGCATCGCAATTTCAATTTCTGCATACAAATTCAGTTTATGCATCGCAATTCCAATTTGTACATTGGGAATTTCTCAGATCGCCGATAAATTGGTGCATCGCAAATCCAATTTCAATTTCGAAAAATCCAATTTCTGCATCAGGATTACTTTTATATTATAATTCCAAATTGATGCATCGCAATTCCAATTAGTCGCATCATGAATCTAAATCGATGCATCGCAAATCAAATTTGTGCATTGCAATACATTTATTTACTAATTCGAAAACATTTCACAATAATTATTTTTCATCATCAATCTGGCGAATCGACGACTTGAGACATGGTTAGAAAACCGAATCAAAGCAATCGATCTTCTCATACAATTTAAGAATAATGAAAGAAAAATTAATAAAATCGTCGACCAAAGTGTTAATTTCATTGTCGTTGGTGTGAATGGAGGGGTGGGGAAGAAGATGATGATGAACACGAAACTTACGGCAAAGTAGTAATCAACAATCTGATGAATGTCAATTTAGAGCTTTGAATCTGGATTGGTTTGGTCAGTAGTGGACCTAGATTCCAACAAAAAATGATGTTCAATTGCCTATCCCAACGAGTCATCATACACAGATTCGACCTATCGACGATGATCCCAAACCAAGTGTTTTTATGGTGAATCCACTTTGTGCCGAGCACTAGAATGCCTAATCTAGACCTCATATCTCTCGAACTTCGCACCAATCAATTATTTTGAACGTCGAATCTAATCAATTTGGAAAAGAAAAAAATGTGTGCAGAGGCAGTCGAATTAGGACATACCTAAAATCCTTCGAGACCTTTCTCTATGGATCTTAATACCAATAACATAAGATGCCTCACCCATATCCTTCATATCGAAATTATTTGAGAGAAATTGTCTCACCTTGTATAATAAACCCCATCGTTACTCGCAAGCAAAATGTTATCCACATATAGTACAAGAAAACAAATTTTTCTCCCACTAACCTTCTGGTATATACATTGATCCATGATATTCTCTTCAACATTAAATGAAGTGATGACTTCATGGAATTTCAAATACCACTAGTGGGAGGCTTGTTTAAGTCCATATATGGATTTATTGAGCTTTCAAACTAAATGCTCACTGTTTGTAGAGGAGAATCCTTCAGGTTGTTTCATGTGAACCTCTTTCTCTATAGATTACCATTTAGGAATGCTATTTCCACATCCATTTTATGTAAGCTTTAGGTCAAAATGAGCTACAAGTGTCAAAATTACCTGAAGAGAATCTCTCTTGGATACAAGAGAGAATGTTTTCGTGTAGTCGATACCCTTCCTTTGAGTGAACCCTTTGGAAACAAGTCTTGCCTTATGTCTCTCAATGTTTCCTTGTGAGTCTTTCTTTGTTTTAAAGATCCATATGCATCCAATGGCTTTTACACCATTAGGCAACTTAACAAGATCCCAAACTTGGTTAGATGCCATAGAGTCCATTTCATCTCTCATGGCATTGTACCACAAGTTCGATTCTTTAAAACTCATAGCTTGTGAAAACGTTTCATGATCATTTTCGGCTCCGATGTTATAGTCTAATTCTTGCAGATATACTTCATAATCACTGGGAATTGCTGATCTTCTGACTCTAGTGGATCTCCTTTGCACTACATTATTAACTTCCTGAGGATCTTGTTGTTCAATTGGTTATACAATTGGTTGTCCAACAATATCTTATTGTTCCTCATTTACAGCTTGATATACTTGATTGATATCAGCAGCTTGTGGAACTATAATAGTTGGTTGTCTAACATGAGGGGATGAGGGGTGTGAATGAAAATCAACTCATTACTTGAATTAGAAGGTTGAGCTTCATGATGATCTCTTTCAAAAACAGTGTCCCTGTAGACACCCCAATTTCGTACCCCTGGTATTTGACATGACATAAAATATCAAGACCTGTTAAAACATTAACAAATGTCAAGTTACAGGGTCAAAAGTGCAAAAGGACAAAGAAGGATGCGCAAAAGAGTGAAATGCAGGGTTCAAAGTGTCAAAAATCAAAACATTGAATAATGTTGGCACCACCCACATCAAAATTGGGCGTGGCTCCCATTTATTGATTCCTAGCGCCCAGATTAAGTTACGTTACGTTAAGCTTAGTTAAGTTACGTTACGTTAAGCTAAGTTCAGTTATGTTAAGTTACGTTAAGTTAAGTTACGTTAAGTTAAGTTGAGTTAAGTTAAGATACGTTTAAGTGAAGTTAAGTTACGTTAAGTTACGTTACTTTAAGCTAAGCTAAGTTAAGTTAAGTTAAGCTAAGTTAAGTTAAGTTAAGTTAAGTTAAGTTAAGGTAAGTTAAGTTAAGTTAAGCTAAGTGAAGTTATGTTACGTTAAGTTAAGTTATGTTAAGTTACGTTACGTTACGTTAAGTTATGTTAAGTTACGTTAAGTTAAGTTAAGTTATGTTATGTTATGTTAAGTTACGTTACGTTAAGCTAAGACGTATCGTGTTTCATGTTATAATGGTCCATTGTAGTCCATTATACCATTTCGTCAATAGGCGTAGCGTGTTTTCATGTTATAATGGTCCATCTTAGTCTATTATAACATTTCACCATTAATAGGCGTAACGTGTTTTCATGTTATAATGGTCTATCGTACTCCATTATACGATTTCACCAATAGGCGTATCGTGTTTCATGCTATAATGGTCTATCGTACTTCATTATAACATTTCGCCAATAGGCGTATCGTGTTTCATGTTGTAATGGTCCATCGTACTTCATTATACCATTTCGTCAATAGGCGTAGCGTGTTTTCATGTTATAATGGTCCATCGTACTCCATTATAACATTTCACCAATAGGCGTAGCGTGTTTTTATGTTATAATGGTCTATCGTACTCCATTATACCATTTCGCCAATAGGCGTATCGTGTTTCATGTTATAATGGTCTATCGTACTCCATTATAACATTTCGCCAATAGGCGTATCGTGTTTCATGTTATAATGGTCTATCGTACTCCATTATACCATTTCGCCAATAGGCGTATCGTGTTTAATGTTATAATGGTCCATCGTACTCCATTATACCATTTCGTCAATAGGCGTAGCGTGTTTCCATGTTATAATGGTCCATCGTACTCCATTATAACATTTCGCCAATATGCGTAGCGTGTTTTCATATCAAAATGGTTCATTGTACTCCATTATACCATTTCGCCAATAGGCGTAGCGTGTTTTCATGTTAAGTTACCTTAAGTTAAGTTAAGTTAACTTAAGTTAAATTAAGTTAAGCTTAAGTTAGTTAGCTTAAGTTATGTTAATTCCACGTTAAGTTAAGTTAAATTAAGTTAAGTTGCCACGTTAAGCTAAGTTGCTGTTAAGCTTAAGTTGAGTTAAGTTAAGTCAAGTTAAGTTAACTTGCCAAGCTAAGAGTTAAGTTGCTGTTGTTAAGTTAAGTTGCCACGCGTTGTTAGAGTTGCTGTCAAGTTGAGTTAAGTTGTTGCTGTTGCTAAGCTAGTTAAATTGACGTTAAGTTAAGTTGAGTTAAGTTAAGTTAGTCGCTGCTTAAGTTGTTGAGTTGCTTAAGTCAAATTAAGCTGTTAAGCTGTTGTTAAGTTACGTTGTTAAGTTGAGTTAAGTTAAGTCAAATTAAGTTAAGTTTAAGCGTTAAGTTGTTGCTGTTAAGTTAACGTTATGTTACGCTAAGTTGTAAGTTAAGTTGTTAAGTTAAATTGCTGTTAAGTTACGTTAAAATTGCTAAGTTGCTGTTGCTTAAGTTAACGTTAAGTTAAGTTGTAATGTGAATGTTTTAATTTTTGAATTATATTGATGCTAATCATTTTAATTATTGATATTATATTATTAAATTAACATTTCAAATATTATTTTTATTTAATTTCAATTTAAGTTAACGTTACGTTACGTTAAGTTAAGTTGTAATGTGAATGTTTTAATTTTTGTAATTATATTGATGCTAATCATTTTAATTATTGATATTATATTATTAAATTAACATTTCAAATATTAATTTAATTTAATTTCAATTTAAGTTAACGTTACGTTACGTTAAGTTACGTTAAGTTAAGTTAAGTTGTAATGTGAATGTTTTATTTTTTGTAATTATATTGATGCTAATCATTTTAATTATTGATATTATATTATTAAATTAACATTTCAAATATTATTTTAATTTAATTTCAATTTAAGTTAACGCATTACGCTACGTTACTTAAGTTACGTTAAGTTGCTAAGTTAAGTTGTAATTTGAATGTTTTATTTTTGTAATTATATTGATGCTAATCATTTTAATTATTGATATTATATTATTAAATTAACATTTCAAATATTAATTTAATTTAATTTCATATATTTTTGATATTTTATATTAATTAGAATTCAATTTAATTTTGCATTATCAGTGACGGAAATTTCCGTCGCTGAAATTAAAATTTAATTATTTTTAAAATCCTTTAGCGACGGAAATTTCCGTCGCTGAAATTAAAATTTATTATTTTTAAAAATTTAAAATTATTATTTTTAAAAATACTTTAGCGACGGAAATTTCCGTCGCTGAAATTCAATTTTAATTAAATTTTAAACGCCTTTAGCGACGGAATTTTCCGTCTGTTGAAATTAATTTTAATTAAATTTAACGCTTTAGCGGATTTAAACGGAATTTTCCGTCAATTTTAAATTCAATTTTAATTTTAAAGTTTTTTTTGTCGCCGTAATAATCGCTGAAAATAAATCGGTAATTTGAATATTCACGACCTTAAAATTCGCCGAATATTTCGTAAATTAATTTTGTTTATTAAATTTATTCCGCCGCTAAAGGTGACCTTTAGCGACGGAAAATTCGCCACTGTCAATCGATAATCCGCCGCTGATGTTCAATTCCGTCGCTAATGCTTAATTCCGCCGTGCTGGCCTTTCAAGCAATGACGGAAAATTCCGCCGCTGAGCAATTCCGCTCGCCGATGCAAAATTCGCCGCTAGGTAAAATTGCTGCTAATCGCCGACGACGGAATTTCCGTCATTTCCGTCTATAAGAATCCTGGCCAAGGCAAGACTGCTTAGTACAGATCATGTAGCCCCATCTGCATTTATGGTATAAATCATGCATAAGAGGGCGTCAAATAAATGTGACCACTACTCAATTATGCATCATAAAAATAAATCATATAAATTTCATGCATCATTACTTAATTGCATCATTTAGCCATAATAAGACATGCATAAACATTATTAATAAAGTCGTGAATGCTTCAAAAGTGCCAACAAAGGCCAAAATCTAGCAAGATCAAAAGTATTTCTAGGCCGACCAAAAAAAAGGAAAAAAAGAGGTAATAAGCATGCAAATAAAGAAAAGTGGTATGCATGCGTATCAAAAAAAGAAAAAAACAAAAAAAATCCTGAGAGAGGAAAATGCATGTATAAGAAAGAAAATTTTAAGTGCATGCAACAAGAGAAAATGCGGCGGCAGAAGAAGAACTTTTCGCCTTGTTAAGCTAGAAAATGGAGCGAAAAGAAAATAGCAAAGAAAGAAAAGATGATCTCACTGTTCAATTGGTTCCAAGAGATGTCAGCAAAGAAGAAAAAGAAGTTTCGACCAAGGTTAGAAGGAGCAAGAAAGAAAAAATGCAAAGATCATCAAGAAAATTTTCCAGCCTAAAGCCAAAAACATGTTTGAACAGAGAAAAGATTTTCAAAGAAGGGCCGAACTGACAAAAGAAGAATCCCCAAAGAAAGTGCAAGAAGAGCAAAGAAAGAACAAATACAGCAAAGAAGCGCCAAAAGATCAATTTGTCGCACGGCATGACAAGGGTAAGAAAAGGAAGGTATTTTTTCCTTTTGCAAAGCATTTGTTTGATGTTTGGAAACTTTCCTTTAAGGGGCACGCAACCCTGATTTATAGGAAAGGTCTTGTTCTCCGCCAAGGCCGAGTTCCTATGAAGCAAAGATTCCATGCATTTTTCGTTGTGTTGGAAAACTTTCTTTGCGGGCACAAAACCCTGATTCATAGGGAAAGGTCTTATTCTCCAAGAGGCCGAGTTCCTAAGGAAACAATTCATGCCGCACCACGCGAAGCGAGCTACGATTGTCCTGTCCGATTCCTCGCTAAGGATACGTAGTGCCTATCTCTCAGATGCGACCAAACACAACACATTATTTACCTTTGCAAAGACTCATTTGATAAAGCTTTGCATGCACTTGCTCATTTAGCATTGCCGCACTTGCACCACCGCAACACTTGCACCCGCAAAGATTGGTCCCTAAATTGATTAATACGCCTTGGCCTCGATTCCTTGATAAGGATACGTAGGCAACCTATTTCGATAAAGGCACCTAATCGCTTGCATGAATGATAGTTTAGGTTTTGGCCAACTACGCTTGGTCTGATTCCTTTATTAAGGGATACGCAGGGCATTTTATTAGTAGGTCCAACCATCGAGCACTTAATTTGCAAATCTGCTTAAAAACCGCAATAACCCCGCTATAACTGACTAAAAATGTCCAGGATATGAAGGTTTGTCTCATATTATAAATTGCTGCATCATAATCCGCTACACTGTTGCATCTTTCTCCCTCGCTTTGTAATTGAACGAAATTGAGAATCTATTCTTATCAACGATGTTCGCCTACTCGCAGTTTACTACGGTTACCCAGACTCCATCGCTGAGGGGCTCAGAGACACCCCAATTTCGCACTCTCGGTATGTGACATGACATAAAATATCAAGACCTGTTAAAACATTAACAAATGTCAAGTTACTGTGGTCAAAAGTGCAAAAGGACAAAGCAGATGCGAAAAGAGTGAAATGCGCTGTTCAAAGCGTCAAAAATCAAAACATTGAATAGTGTTGGCACCACCCACATCAAAATTGGGCGTGGCTCCCATTTATTGATTCCTAGCACCCAGATTAAGGGGAATGGCGCCCAGTTTCTTCACAACGCACTGAAGAGTTGCCGTAAAATGCATCTAAGTGAACGGCCGGTACAATCGTCCGATGCATAAAGAAGGAAATTAAATTCATTCTCTGTCCTCAATCCTTCCTATAAACATGTACAGCCTCGGTCGATCATTCAAAGACACCTTTTCATCGATAAAATTCTCCGCTGCTCGTCTACGCTGCCGAGAAATAGAGAGAGAAGTGAGATAGCGAGCGATCACCTCAAAAGCCTCTGAGAAGTGAGCCTTAGCCCCCCGCCTAGGTATCCACCCTATTTCCTAAAACCATAAAGTAAGTCGTTACTCGCCTCGAGTAGTAGGCTGAAAATCAACCCATATAAGTTTATTCCGCCCATATTCCGCCCAACCAAATAAGCCAAAACCACAAAAACTAAGCCGTCATTATTCTCGCTCGAGTGAGTGAGCCAAAACACCATATATAAGCCGCCACTCTTCCCAAATCACATCAGCAACAACAATAAAAGTCTCCCTCTCCCGAGAAGGACAGAGCGAGCACACCCCGCTCTAAAAGGTAAAAACCTTTAAGGGCGTTATTTTATTTATCCATTTACTTTTCCGCCATTTATTATTTAAAGTTGTATTTAAAATCCGCCCAATGTAGTCAATATAAGCCGTTGTGCCGCCTGATTAGATTAGGAAATATTATGTAATAGTCGTTATTATGGCCAAATATTTTCAAGTATATTCATGAATTATTTGTAAAGAGACAGTTGCAAGTCTATAAATGTATGACAAATGGATGTATTTGTAGGCGCTAATGCTTTATTTATCTGTTAAATAAATATAACAAAAAAGCATACTTTAGCCAAAAACCTTTTGAGATCGAGATTGGGCGAGTCAAGGGTGCCTAGCACCTTCCCAACTCGTAACTTAGCCTCCGGACCCGCTTTTATTATCTCTGGTTTTCTTTTTGGTTTTGCTTTATTTATTCTTTAAAATAAAGATGGCGACTCTAAAACATTTTGGATCTAGTGGGGCCTCGTAACATCTTTCGTTGCACTTTTCCGTTCTTCCCTCAAAAAGGGAGAATGTGAATGAAAAGGTGATGTATTCCTATGTCTTGGTATCCCCTAAAAAAGGGATAACTTGACGTAGAAAACCCAAAGCACCCATAGTGATCCGAGATAGGCCATAAGGCTATTTTCATAAAATCTATAGTGGGGGCGCTGTAACATTCCTTTCTTGCACTTTTACGTTTTTCCCTAAAAAATGGAGAATGAGAATAGAAGGGTGATGCATTCCTATATCTTGGTATCCCCTAAAAAAGGGATAACTTGACATAGAAAACCCAAAGCTCCCATATTGGATCAAAATCCACTAAAGGCAACCGAGGCGCATTCCAACGCGCTAACATAGACAGCACTCCTCTCGCACTTTTGATTTCGTCTTCCCCTAGAAAAGGGAGGGTGGAACGAGAGCAGTGGATGCCACTGCATCCGCACGTACGCGCACCCCTATCCAAAAGCGCGCGGGGCGCGGGAGCACACGCATCCCGGGAACCCACAATCCCGAAATTGACCACTCCCTCTAATCAAGTCATTTTTGAGAAATCTTGCATTTCTTGATTTCACAATACTAGTGGTGTGAGACGTACAGTAAAATCTATACCATTTGGATATTTCGGCATATCGAATGAAATACCTACTAATGGTCCTTGGGTTTAGTTTCTTTTCTTGTGGATTGGTAATTCTCACTTCAGACGGCCGGACATCCCCATACACGTATATGTCTCAAACTCAGTTTCCAACCTTTGAATAACTCAAAAGGCATTTTTGGAACAGCCATGGTTGGAACACGGTTCAATATATACGCATTCGTGTTTAGAGCTTTAGCCAACAAGGATTTAGGGAGTTTTGTGTACTCCGCATACTTCGCACCATGTGCATTAAGGTTCGGTTTCTACTCTCTACCACACCATTCTGGTTCGCAGAACTAGTCATATTGTATTGGGAAACAATCCCATGTTTTTGAAGAAACTTCACAAATGGACCAGGTGCTTGTCCATTCTCTGTGTATCTACCATAGTACTCTCCACCTCTATCAGACCTCACGATCTTAATTTGTTTTCCACATTGATTTTCTACTTCGGCCTTGAAAACTTTAAAGGAATCTAAAGCTTCGTCTTTGGAATGAAGTAAATAGAGATACATACATTGTGAATAATTGTAAATAAATGTGACAAAGTATTTCAGACCATTTGCTCCCATGTCTGGACAACAAATATCTATGTGTATGATCTCTAATAGGTTTGTACTCCTCTTTGCATCCTTTTTGGCCTTGTTAGTTACTTTACTTTAATGTGGATTCCAAATTTCCGGTGCCACAATATAGAGGATTCTTCATTCACAACACTTGAATCCAAAAAGTTAAAAGCATATAGTTATAAGCAATATCATTTTGTAATTCAACACAATAAAGACCATTAGACAAAATACCATGACCAATAACTTCAGATTTATTAGATAAACTAAAACTTGAATCTGAAAAGTTAAAAGAAATTACCAATGGTACAAGTCTTGAAAGAGAAATCAAATTCCTAGAAAAATTTAGAACATAAAAAGTCTTTTCTAAATATAAAACAAATCCGATGCTTAAAACTATACTGCATGTATCGATAGCTTCCACATGTGAACTTATCTTGTTTCTTGAATAGATGTATTGTTCACTTCCCACCTGCTTCCTCAGGTTTTGCATACCCTGGAAGGTATTAGAAACATGGATTGTAGTACTAGAATCAATACACCATGTATTATGATTAACATTAACCATATTGGATTCATAACAGACAAACACAAGTTTACATTTCTTGTTGAGCCAATCCTCAAACTTTGGGAGTCTTTCTTCATGTGTCCCTTCTTTTTGTCAAAAAAAAAAAAAAAAACTTGAACTCTTTCTTTATAACCGACCTAGGAAGAATCCTACCCTTTCCCTTGTCTTTGGCATGATACTTCTTGTTGCTTCCAGAAGTAGTCAGATTCATGATGTCCATAAAACGCAACTCGGGCAAGAATACCCGACCGTATCAAGTAATAAAGTGTACATAAGTACGAGTTATTGATCCCACAAAAAATGTACGTAATTCTCACTCCGACTAAGTACCAAAATTGGGCTAACAAATTATATTTGAGCAAAAAGAAAATGAATTAAAAACTAAGAATAAAAAAAAATCTAAGAAAGCAATTAAATTTACTCAACTGCGGAGGTGGTTTGACAACAACAAATCAAGATAAAAAGATAGGAGTGCAATATTTCTAGTCTAGTTGGCGTTTAATTTTAATCCTCTTTCTACTTTTCTTTAACTCAAGTCTTGGTAGTCGGACATACTATAATATTCACTACGGGCTCTCGCGTCTAATAATATAGGAGAAAATAGCCGCATGTCAAAGCAAACACTCAATGATTATCTATGCATGATCTCCTCCTGGTCTCACGTAACGCAAACAATTATTGTGATTTTCGAAATTAATAGGACGGGCTCTCAGATCTTATCCTATAATTCTAGTGATCATCTAATGGTTCGCTACGCCATCAAAAGTATGAAGAACACACAATAATAACCAAACACATGGGTAATACTTCGCAAAAAGAAATTCTCTCTATTTTTCTACAAATCATGTTGGTAGCCAAAACAAACAAAATGGGTTAACTACGAGCTCTCGCATCTTATAGTCAACACTAACCTCCCCGACCTCACGAATGACTAATGTGGTTCGATCGCGTGTCAAACCAAGTCTCACGATGGCTATCAGTGTGTGTCACAAAACATCAACTATTAAATTGATTGGTTTGAAATATAAAGGTATCTCTCGCGGATCCTAAATATTTCTAAAATTATTTAATTAATGACCAATTAATTAAAAACATTAAACCCACAAAATAATAACCAAACATTAATGTCTACTAAATAAAGAGACAGATTAAATTAAATCACTACATTTGATATAGAAAAATAATTGCATTCCATAAATTAATTAAGCACAAACCAATTCAACATTTACAAAATTAATCAATCCAAGAAAATATATTAAATATCATAAAATGTGAGTTGAAAGAATTAAACCGAAGAACCGTAAATCCGGGGTTGAAATCTTTTGTAGATACATCATTGGCTCTTGAAATGATGCTTCAAACCTTCAAAGGTGATCAAGCTTCAAGGATTTGGAGAGAAAATGAAGAACAATGGGGCTGGTATTTTGGGAGCAATGTCCCGAAAATGGGGGCTTGTCTTTTGAATGAAGGCTGTTGGGAGTATATTAGGAGAAGCAATTGGAGTTTCCAAGCAAGCAAGGGCAGAATGGGTAGCACAATGGAGTTTTGGGGGCTAAAATGGAAAGAATAAAGTGGCTTGGGCATAGAAAATGGGCCAGGTGGACTGGATCTAGGAAGGAGACTACGGGTTGCTGCTTGGAGGCTAGGAGTGACGCGTGGCTTCAGAAGCTGGGTGACAATGCACAAAGGAGAATCCAGCAATTACGCCGGTGCCCCTTCTGTTCTTGGGATGAGCGCCGAGGGTCCTTCCCCTGCTAGCTCTCTCAATTAAGTCCGCCGTTAGCCCAGTTAGTTGCCGTTAGCCCTGTTTTGCTTTGGAACACTTAACGGACTTAACATATTTTGACTGAATAATTTGTAATTCAAATTTGCAGCCCGGAATTGCCTCAAACTTCGTGCTAAACACCATGAATGCTCGATTAATCATTGGAAACCTACATTAAAGCGCAAACTCACAAATAATAATATTTCCAAGGTCTAATAACTCTAAATAGCACAAAATAAAAGGAAATTCGTGGAAAAATTTATGGAAATCTTGGGCTCATCAATTCACCTTTTCGCCCTCTTCCATTAACAACCTTTTCTCTTCTTGGAGACACATGGTCAATAGTTCATTACTCGACCACTTATCCTTATGTACATATGCTAAAAGAGATTTTGAAAGGGGCATATTGTTGGGGCAAAATGAATAGAATATAGTACACTATGAAATATTCCGACATGGTAACTTCCAAGGCTTTAAGTTGAGCCGCTATATCCCTCATATGCATTATATAATCACGCACTCCTCCTATCCCGATGAGCTTCATGGATGTGAATTGCATTATCAAGGTACTGGCGAAGGATTTATCAGATGTTGCAAACTGTTCCTCAATGGCTTGCAAGAGATCTTTGACCTTATCATGTTGTTCGACGGAACCACGAATGTCAGCAGCTATTTTGTCTTTATGAACATTACAGAGAGACGATTGGATCGCTCCCGCTTTTCATTAAGATTAATGTCATCATGAGTGTTGGTTTTAGTAATGGCAGGTTGTAAGTCTGGTAGGCAACAATTAAGGCTAGAGGGGGGGGGTGAATAGCCTTTAAAACTTTGAGGGTTGATTTGTAAAACTTGTAAAGTTGGCAGCGGAAAACTAGTTTAGTCAGTCAGCTGAAATTGGTCAGCTGACTGATACTTTAAAAATGCCTTAAGCTGATGAAAGTTGGTCAGCTAGCTGACACAACAGTTTTCGAAAGAGGTTGGCTTTTAAAGTAGATCACTGAATGTGAAGAAGAAACTGAAATACAATTTACTAGAACAGATAAGTAAACAATTATGTTAGAACTGGCTGACACTTAATAAGTTGAAAACTTCTTAAGTGTAAGGTCAGTTTGCAAGAGTATAAATAATGGCTGACAAATCAGTTGAAGTGGTTCACAGATAAACTGCTGCGTCCACTACCAAGTTGGTCAGACTTGGATTTTTGAAGTGCACTAATTTTATTAAAAATATATTTGATATCTAATGGATCAGTGTACAACAAAAGACCAGTGTATATGGAGAATGATTGAGAAACAATCAAACTCGTGAGACAAACTGACTGATTTCTAAAGATGTGAAAAGAGATCACTCAGTGTTTGCCTAAACAATAACTAGAAAGAATTATACAAGAAAGATTATCTAGCTATGGTTTTTAAGAAGACTAAAACGCATAGAATTTCTTGAAAGTATGAGGCTTTAGATTTCTGTGTCTTCAAAAATGCTTCCAGTGGGTATTTATAGATGATCTTCAAGAATAACCCATTAGGAACACATTTTGAATTTGAAAATGTGTTTGGCAGAGTAACATATCTTTTCAAGATCACAAAAGATCCTGGAAAAGAATATCTAACAGAATATCTACCAATAACATAAAATGGGAAAGTGTCAGTACAAGTATTAGTTCAAACAAATAAGGAAAACAAGCTGACACTTCAGACAATATGGTCAGTAGAACAAGTGACTGACAAACAATTTCAGGCTGACCAAAATATTTTTAAGCTTTTGGCTGACAATCAAGTTGAATGATTTTAAGCAAATTTAATTTTATGCAAGATTCAACACAGGTGGTTCGTCTTTCCTTATAGCATAGTTGATATATATCTATCCTAAATGAGAAGAACTCTCTCCTTCCACACCTTATAATTATCATCTCTCAATTCGGGAATATCATATTTATGTTCGCAGGTTGAATAGCTGTAAATATTTTCATAAATAATTGTTTATTAACAATTTGAGACAAACAAAATGTCATGTTTTACCAATGTAAACCATGCTGTTAACTAGGGGTGACAATTGAGTGTTAATGGATAACTTTTGGTAAGGCCATTATCCATTGGTCTAATGGATAGTGGCCTAACCCAAAGCTGTTCATTAATTCTCAATTGCCACCCGTACTGTTAACCATGAATCTAGTGACATACAACTTGCTCGTGAGCTACAGTTCTATTCAATTAGATTCATATGACATTTTGATAAAACTATCAAATTATGTTCCTTTTCTTAATTCTTGTGGGTATATTAAGAAATAGTGCACTATGAAATATTCCGACATGGTAATTAACTTCCAAGGCTTTGAGTTGAGCTGCTATATCCCTGATCATACGCATTATATAATCATGCAGTCCTCTTACCCCGTTGAGCTTCATGGATGTGAGCTGCATTATCAAGGTATTAGCGAGGGATTTATCGGATGTTGCAAACTATTCCTCAATGGCTTGCAAGAGATCTTTGACCTTATCATGTTGTTCGACAGAACCACGAATGTCAGCAGCTATTTTGGTTTTTATGAACATTACGGAGAGACGATTGGATACGTGCGTTGCACGTGTTGTCTTGATTAAAACATGAGTCTATTGCATTTGTTGTTAATTATTTTTTTGATTAAGTTAAAGATAAGAGCGCTAACTTACAGTTATTTAAATCCAAAGAAAGTAAACATATTAAATAAAAAAAAAAAAGATTGTCCAATGATCAAATGTATACAAATCTAAGGTAGGAATAGTTTTTCAAATCCAGAGAAAGTAAACATATTAAATAAAAAAAGATTGTCTAATATTTCAGAATTTTTTTAATTTTATTTTAAATATACATTTGGTGTAAATTCTCCATGTTTGTGCCTTTTGGTGCTATCTATAGAATTGATGTAGCTGTTGTTTGCAATTGTATTTCACCTGCAAGATTACTAATAATAATTTACCAAATGACATCCAATAGACATTCACCTAGATATTTTGTTGTTGTCACCCTTGTGATGACAATGATTGAATATTAAGTAACGATTTCTTACAATTCACCGCCTTCATTTGCCGCTAAATCTTCCCAAAGACTGATAATTATTGATTGGTACTTGCATAGTTTACTCTACGATAACCAAGTAATGATATAGAATATGTTTTTTTAATTATTATGAGTTAAACCAATTATATGATCTCTTTGTTGAATGAGTTTCATACTTACTTCACATTTTTTTTATAAAACAACAATTTATCAAATTTCTGGAAAAGAACGTAAGAAGATCATAAGTATTTTATTGGTCTAACTCATTGTTTATTATTGTTATTTCCCTTAAATCTTTTCACGCTCCTCTTGAGGTCTCAATGGTTCGGCAATATTTCACTTTGGTTACAATACCGCAAAAATCTGCACTTATAAAACAACAATGAGATATTGTTGGAAAACATGCCTATAAGTCAATAGTTGTTATGGGGAACTCAATTTAATTATCCATGTCATCAGCCCAATGAAGTTGATCTTCAATGTCTTTGATGTCCTTGAAATTATATCTAATGTTGTCGCCGATCGGGATGTACATTTGGAAACATTGGATTGATCTTTTTCACGTCACCGTTGGAGATTTCATATGTTTTGTTGGCTACAAAATTTTTGGTGAAGTGATTGATGTCTTTCTTGAAAAATATGATACCAATTTGAATACCCTTTAATATATTATCTCATATTCAGTACAATCAAGATATTTAACACTTACTTTGTCATCAATCATTATCATCTTTCGAATTTTGAAAGAGAGGCTTGGTGCACATATTGTTTCCAACCCTACTCGCAAAGCTCTTAATCGTGTAGTGAATGTCTTTTGATTTATTTGTAGGTGCCTTACTTGAATAGGTGATTCAATCGACATATTCTGGTGTTGTTTGTTTTGCGTTATGAATGAGAATAAATCTATCTAAAGAAACATAGCGAACATAACAATAGTAATTGGAACAAATATGACCAAACCATATTAAAAAAATTTTCAGCATTGTCACATGATAACATTATATAACTAAGAAAACTGGCTGAACTCGTTTTTGCAATACATATTTTTCCTTCTACAATCTAATGAAATATTAGTTATGGCAAAATAATGCTAAACAAAACTCTCAAGTATGTCAATATGCTTTAGCATAATATATGCAACTATCTGTGTGTATGTGAGTGTAAATACAGAGACATTACATATTTAACATTTAGTTTTCTCATTGAAGATCTCATCAATTTGACTCTTAAAAAATGACAATTCATTATGATGGATCATATATTTTACATAAAGGTGAGAAAAAAAGATATGGAGCTTCCTATTATTTGCATAAAGGAGAGAAAAAAAGATATTAGCAAGTTACACAAATGACCTTTTGCATAAATCGAGTTCACATAATTTTATATCATGTTCTATCATAGCATTTCTCTCTTTTATTCATTTTGTAATATCCTAACTTACAATCACATTAATAAACGACAGCATTGGAAAATAAGTAAATAATACAAATAGATCAACAAAGGATTTCAAGCTAGCTGAAATCAAGAAGTCATATTGAAGAATTGGATTTGCTAGCAGCAGAGAGCCATCATATTCCTAAAAATAGAGCTAATTTTGGATTAAAAGAACTTCTCTTACTATTAGCTACTCAATAATTTGAAATTTGAGTATATCTCATTCCCTTTACATGTGCATATGCATGTCTTTTTTGCTCGGTTTTTTTTTTCTTTTTATTGTTGAAGTTATATGAAAACTTCAATTAACATAAGTGTGGTGTTAAGCAGGTGACAACTGACATGGATTACCTAAAACAACAAGTTTGCACATTATGACTTGCATACACATTCATAAACTCAAAATAAAATATAACCTTGGCTTCAAAGTAGTCGTTTAAAAACAACAATTTCTATGAGGGTAAATGATGAAACTATAAATTTTTACATTTATTGCCCTTAATTAAATAATGGATGATGTATTAAGTTAAAGGGTAGACTTGTCCATCTATTAATTTGTAAGAGACATCTTAGCCTTTTATAAGTAGTATATATATATATATATATATATATATATATATATATATATATATATGTGTGTGTGTGTGTGTGTGTGTGTGTGTATATTTGAGTAAAATTATTGTTACATTTATTACCCTTAATTAATTAATAATGGATGATGTATTAAGTCAAGGGGTAGACTTGTCCATATATTAATTTGTAAGAGACATCTTAGTCATCTATTAGATGGTTAGATGAAGGATATTTGAGTAAAATTATTTTTACGTTTATTGCCCTTAATTAAATAATGGATGAGGTAGACTTGTCTATCTATTAATTTATAAGAGACATCTTATCCTTTTATAAGTAGTATAGATATAAATATATATATATATATATATATATATATATATATATATATATATATATATATATATATATATATATATATATTTGAGTAAAATTATTTTTACGTTTATTGCCCTTAATTAAATAATGAATGATGTATTAAGTCAAGGGGTAGACTTGTCCATCTATTAATTTGTAAAAGACATCTTAGCCTTTTATAAGTAGTATATATATATATATATATATATATATATATATATATATATATATATATATATTTGAGTAAAATTATTTTTACGTTTATTGCCCTTAATTAAATAATTGATGATGTATTAAGTCAAGGGGTAGACTTGTCTATCTATTAATTTGTAAGAGACATCTTTGCCTTTTATAAGTAGTATAGATAGATAAATATAGATATAAATTTGAGTAAAATTATTTTTACGTTATTTCCCTTAATTAAATAATGGATAATTTATTAATTCAAAGGGAAGACTTGTCAATCTATTAATTTGTAAGAGACATCTTAGCCTTTTATAAGTAGTATAGATATAGATTTGAGTAAAATTATTTTTTGCGTTTATTTCCTTTAATTAAATAATGGATGATATATTAAGTCAAGGGGTAGACTTGTGCATCTATTAATTTGTAAGAGACATCTTAGCCTTTTATAAATAGTATATATATTTGAGTAAAATTATTTTTACGTTTATTGCGCTTAATTAAATAATGGATGGTGTATTAAGCCAATGGGTAGACTTGTCTATCTATTATTTTGTAAGAGACATCTTAGCCTTTTATAAGTAGTATATATATAGATTTGAGTAACATTATTTTTATGTTTATTGCTCTTAATTAAATAATAGATGATGTATTAAGTCAAGGGATAGACTTGTCCATCTATTAATTTGTAAGAGACATCTTAGCCATTTATAAATAGTACTAAGTATTAATTAATATTTAATTAATTATATTATTATAAGTAGTATAGATGGTTAGGAATTAGATGAAAGATATTTGAGTATAATTATGTTTACGTTTATTGCCCTTAATTAAATAATAGATGATCTATTAAGTTAAAGAGTAGACTTGTTCATCTATTAATTTGTAAGAGACATCTTAGCCTTTATTTTTACTTTTATTGCCCTTAATTAAATAATGGATGATGTATTAAGTCAAGTGGTAGACTTGTCCATTTATTAATTTGTAAGAGACATTTTAGCCTTTTATAAGTAGTATAGATATAGATATAGATATAGATTTGAGTAAAATTATTTTTACGTTTATTGTCCTTAATTAAATATTGGATGATGTATTAAGTCAAGGGGTAGACTTGTCCATCTATTAATTTGTAAGAGATATTTTAGCCTTATATATATATATATATATATATATATATAGATTATAAGTATTATAGATTTGAGTAAAATTATTTTTACGTTTATTGCCCTTAATTAAATAATGGATGATGTATTAAGTCAATGAGTAGACTTGTCTATTTATTAATTTGTAAGAGACATCTTAGCCTTTTATAAGTAGTATAAATATAAAATTTTACGTTTGTTGCCCTTAATTAAAATAATGGATGATGTATTAAGTCAATAGGTAGACTTGTCTATCTTTTAATTTTTAAGAGACATCTTAGCCTTTTATAAATAGTATAGATATAGATAGAATAGAATAATGTCATCAGGAGTGTTGGTTTCAGTAATGGCAGGTGGTTCGTCTTTCCTTATAACATAGTCGATTGATATCTATCTATCCTAAATGAAGAAGAACTCTTTCCTTCCACACATTATAGTTATCACCTCTTAATTCGGGAATATGGCATCATATATGTTTGCAGGTTCAATAACTGCAAATATTTTCATACATAATTGCTTATTAAAAATTTGAGACTAAAACAAAATGTCATGTTTTACCAATGTAAACCATGCTGTTAACTAGGGGTGACAATTAGGTGTTAATGGATAACTTTGGGTTAGACAATTATCCATTGGTCTAATGGATAGTGACCTAACACAAAGCTATTCATTAACACCCAATTATCACCCCTACTGTTAACCATGAATCTAGTGACATACAACTTGCTTGTGAGCTACGGTTTTATTCAATTAGATTCATATGAAATTTTGATAAAACTATCAAATTATGTTCTTTTTCTTAATTCTTGTGAGTATATTAAGAAATAGTATAATTTAATATTTTATCATAATTAATCATACAAATATAATAAAATTCATGTGGGTAGATTTCATTATATTTTATGGGATTAGTTATAATTAAAGTTTTTTTTTTCCATATATGATCCCAAATAAATACAAATATATAACTTTAACTAATTAAGGATGCTGTGGCTATCCTCTAATTGAATTAAAGTTATATGAACCTAACCTTTAACCAATTCATATTATTGCATGAAACTATAAGCAATATTTGACTTAATATAAATAAGAATAATTTGTAATGAATAATAGAAGCACATAACATTTATGATATTAAATTCATAAAAAACTCTCAGAAGTAAAGAAAGAAATAGAGTGTGTACAAAAACAACTCTTGTCGGCTTAGGTAGAACTGTGAATGCCCTTCATTACTTCATATTCAATATTCAAAACATGTTAACAATTAAAGGCTAACTTGTTTTATTTTAATGTGGTGAGTATGAGTTAACCAAGTGATTATAATGTTGCTTTTACTGTTGTCATTGTCTGCTCGTTTAATCTCAAAGTTGAATTATTTCCAACCATACACCCGAATTTCCAACCCGAATAAATTCAGTTTTCCTTGCATCAAAATGAATAATTCAAGGCAGAAAAGGACTAAAATCTTATGATTTATGCTTTCTCGGCTAAACAGGGGGCGGCCACAGGCAAGGCAGTGAGCGGCGTCGGCCAGAGCCAAGCTAATTAGGGACATAAAATTTTGTGGTTATTAGTAATAATATTATATTAAGTTAGTGTTTTTTTCATGTTGTTTTTCATGTTTTTTTTCATGGACCAAACTTTGCCGATCGCTTTACTCAACGGACGGGGCTTGCGAGGCAATCGGGGTTGGGTTCGGAGGTGGCATTTTACGCAATAGTAGAGGTGATTTAATCTGGGCCTTCTCAATATATTATGGTCACTCTTCATCCGTTTTCCAAGCGAGAATGTTGGGCTCTTATTCATGGTCTTCTTGGTTTGAAGTCAAGGGGTTTGACTCAAGTGATTGTGGAAATTGATTACGATGTGGCAAAATCCTCGGCTTAGGCTGCGTTACGTGGGTAGGATATACGAGCTTGTATCTGCTTCCTTGAACTTTGGTGAGAACAGAAAACACAGTGGAAGTGAAGCGGGGCCTCCGAAACCTCGTGAGAGTAAGTATCGTGTATGAGAGCAGGTATCAAGGGCTAGAGGGAAGGTACCTTTGTGGTGTATGGCGGAGGAGTATTATTTGGCCCTTGTGTGGTTGAATCCGGGTAGGATTTGGTTTCCTTAGTCATCTTGTTTCACAAGGAATGAAACTCTAGATATCACGGTGATACACATTTGTGATGTCGAGGAATGGATAAGGCAAGTG
>JABEVN020002532.1:0-21135 GCA_013146195.2 Codonopsis lanceolata
CGGTGAGAAGAAATCGCTGCTTCGCCGAACGATGTTCAAACCGGCCATCACAGTTGACGCTACGCAGCGCGAAAGCACGTACTGTAGTTCGACCGGTGTAATTTCGAGCAGCAGGTCCCTGTTTTGATTTTTTGATGTGATTTTCCTATTCTACCCCCATTAAACCCTTCTAAACCCCTTCCTAACCTCAAACTAAGTCCTAATCATGTCCCTACACATGTTTGGGTAGTTAATTAGAGTTTGATTAGTGGTGGATTACATCTAAACTTCACTAATTGTACCTTGGAAGTTCCTATTGTGCCCTCATTAATTAGGAAGTATAAAAGGCTTAACCCCTTCACAAATTCAGCCACTTCTCTCATTTCTTTCTCCTTCACATACGTATAGTTAGAGAGAGTGAGAGCCTCCATGGAAACTTTCAAGCCCTAGCTTCTTCTTCCTCAAATCCAAGGAGATCCAACCGTCGGATGATCTCCAAACTTCGGATTCGTGAAGCTCTCGTCAAATGGAACAACTTCACCGTTGGAATCATGATTCTTTTGAGTTTTCATCTAAGTCATGTAAGCTACTAGCTTCTTTATTCTCTTGATTTTGTGCTCATTGACCCTAAGGAAAACAAAGATGATTGCTATTTGAGGTCAATGAGTACACAAGCATGTTGTGTGTGGTTTTATTTTGATTTTTGAACTTTTGTTGGGTGAACTTGGTAGAGGCATAAGTAGGATGCTTTCTATGTTTCATGAAGTATATTATTAAGCTTCAATTGTGATTTTGGACTTGAGATTGATGAGCATTTAATTCCCTAGAAACCTAGGGTTTGATATGATGAATGTGTAGTAAATGGGTTCTTGATTATATGAATAATTTTGGAGGTTGATATTGGATAATATGAAATGTTAGAATTATAAGGATATATGTTTGGGAGTTTGGGAGAATACTTGTTAAATCTCAAATTTTAGGTTGTGATCATGAAAGGGGAATTTTTACAATGGGTTATATGTTGAAATGCTTCGTTTGACTTTTGGGAATAAAGTTGACCTTCATGTTTATGAGAGTATAATGCTATCTAATTCATGAATATATGTTGAAATGCTTCGTTTGACTTTTGAAAATAAAGTTGACCTTCATGTATATAAGAGTATGAAGGATGAATTTCTCACAATGGGTTACATGTGAATGTTTCTTTTGACCTTCGAGAATAAGAGTTGACTTTCATGAAAATAAGAGTATGTTAATATCTAATTCATGAATTTTTGGTTGTGAACATGTAAAATGAATTATCTTTATGGTTCACATGAATAAAATGCAAGGTTTGACTTCATTGGGTTGAGTTGACTTTTATGCAATAAGAGTACGTTGGTCAACTATAATTCATGAACTGAAGGTTATGAATATGTTAGATAAATTTACATGTTGGTTATGAACATACTAGACGAAATTGCATCTTGTTTAGATTAATGGTTAATTTGGATGAAAGCATGCTTGAATAAATGCTATATTGTGATGCATGCTAGAAATGCAATGGTTGACTTTAAATGTTAAGTGTTGACCTATGAATTATGTTTTGGGGTTTTGTTGGGAAAGAATGGATTGTTGGGTTGCACAATGTTGCTAACCTTAAGAACTTAGCCATGAATATTAGTTAATGAATAATAAGAGGGCTATGATGCAAATAGCTTCTATGCCTTCAAATTTGAAAAGAGTAGAAATGACTCAACGAAGTCGATTATTGGACTAATATGAATATAGTGAATCACATATTAAGATCCTACGGAATTTGGGGTAGTTTTGATGGAGGTCAAGCCTCCGAGCGTTTTCAAGTGTATGAAGAACACTTGGGTATTAGAGACTTGATACTATCGCTCTAAGATGTTTATGTGTTAGTTAGCATAGAAATGCTTAACTATGTGATTTTTAAGTAAATATCTACTTGATTGGATTAGTACGTGTGTTGTACTTTTCCTTTATTTGAGCATGTGAGTATATATTACATGCTTGAGTTTGAGTCCAGTTGGCGGTTTTGGTTTGAGTCTTTGGTGGGACGATACATCGTCTTCACGAATTGTGAGATTCGTGATCGCGATGGATCGCCGTGCCGGGTTTGCACACACCCCTCCATCGGTGGCCACGGTGGGGAAGTAGTTTATCTCAGTTGTAATAATACACATGACTTTGATAACTATGGAACTCAAGCGGAGACTGTCTCGGGGACGTCGATATCTACGAGAGGGATATCGAGGGCACATAAAGGTTTTACGTGTTTTGCGGGGAGCAACACGGCGGAAGAATTGGTAATGGTATCATATCCCTTTTATATGAATTGTCTCACAAGTACTTATGTGAATAATGTGCCTTGTGATTTGGATATGATATGGTGGATTGAATTGGTTTCATAAATGTTATACTTTATAGATAACATGTTGTTTAAGGTTGTTAAGCATAAATGCTTAAACATGAACATTACTTGAATGTTGTAATATGCCAAAAGCATGGATCATTATTGTTAAGCCTAATATGCCTTGACATGAATTTTGGTGAAATGTTATACTATGATGATAACATGTTTTATTAATGTTGAGCATGGATGCCAGAACATGATTTTTATATAAGGTTATTATGTGAAGATAGTAAGATGTACATGTTTTATTTGAGCATTATGCCATGCCATGACATTGCATCTTTAGTAGCTTACTAAGTCATTATGACTTATTCGTTTGCTTTGTTTTCCTTAGATTCGAGCCGAGCTAGTACTCGAAGGAACCGCCGAGCCTACGATAGAAGTGTAATTTTTATAAAGGTTTCTACTTTAATTTATTTTTGTAGCCTTAGTTATTTGGAAATGACGTTTGGGAAGTGAAGTTATATAGACTTCACTTTGGGTAGTAAGATTGTGTTATTGATTTGGTTCTTGTAATTGTAAATTATTAATAATTGGTTTTTGTGAGCCGACAAATGTTAGTCGAGCCAAGTTGTTTAAATACATATTTATTCTATCTCAAGTTATTTATATTGTTGGTTATGTTATACTCCGGCATGTTTAGCCGTTGAGTGTGTAGACTAGAGTCTTAGACTTAGTGTAATGTTGGGTTCCGACTGTAACGTCGCCGATGACTTGGTTTATTTGTGCTATATATTTGTATTGCATGACAGGGAGTTTTGTTCTACGTGCCCAATATTGCGGCACGTGCGTCGAATTTTTGGACCAAGAGATTTATGATCTCTTTGGTTATATTTGGTTTGAGCTTGTTAGCTTGGGCGCCGCCAGGATATTTTGTTTAGCTTCCGCATGTGTTTTAAGTTATTGGCGTATCGCCGTTATGGCCTTACCCATTATTTGATATTTGCTTGTTGTTTTGCGTGTTTTGACGGCACGACCTTGGGATCTCGTATTGGGATCCGGGTCGGGTCGTCACATTAGATGAATGTTTATTTTTTGTGAGAGCATGCTAGATAAAATTCTATCTTGAGATACATGATTGAAATGTGATGATTGACTTTAATTAGTAAGTGTTGATCTATGAACCGTGCTTGGGGATTTTGTTGGGAAGGTATAGATTATTTTGGGTTACACAATGTTGTTAACCTTGCGAACATAGCCATGAATATTAGCTAATGATTATAGGAGGGTCATGAGGCAAATAGCTTCTACACCCTAGAATTTAGAAATAGTAGAAATGACTCAACGGAGTCGATTTTGGGATTAATATGAACATAGTGAATTACATATTGAGATCCTACAGAATTTGGGGTAGTTTTGATGGAGGTTAAGCCTCCGAGCATTTACAAGTGTATGAAGAACACTTGGGTATTAGAGACTTTATATTATTGCTCTAATGTGTTTATAGGCTAGTTAGCATGTAAATGCATAATTATGTGATTTAAAAGTAAATACCTACTTGATTGGATTAGTGCTATTTTGTACTTTTCCTTGGTTGAACATTCGAGTATATATTACATGTGCTTGTGTTTGAGTCCAGCTCGCGTCATTTTGGTTTGAGTCTTTGGTGGGACGATGCATTGTCTTCACGAATTATGGGATTTGTGATCGCAATGGATCGCCGTGCCGGGTTGCACACACCCCTCCATCGATGGCCACGGTGGGGATGTAGCTAATCATTGTTAGAGAAATACACCTACCTTTGATAGCTATGGAACTCGAGCGGGTGAATGTCTCGGGGACGTCGATACCACGAAATGGATATCGAGGACACATTTGATTGCACGTGTTTTGCAGGAGCTACACGGTGGATGCGGAAAAGGAGTCATCTTCTCTCTTATGTGATTTATTATACGAGCACTTATATGAATTGTTGTGTTACGTGGTTAATGATATGATTTACATGAGATGATTATTATTTGATGAAATGTTATAATAGAAATATAACATGCTAATGAAATGATGATTTTTATGATGTGATGTTATACTAGAATTATAACATGCTATCCATGATTAGAATGGAAACAATTGTCTTTCCTATAATAATTATTATATGAGTTATATTAAATGATGAGGTATGAGAGTCATGGTATAATTGGGTTTTGTGGATGGTGGTTTGATGATAGGTTAAAATGTGGAAATAACATGCTACACATATTGGAATTGAGAATCATATTTTATTTGATATGGATTACTTTATAATGATTTATGAATAACAATGTTCTATGTGACTATTAATAATATTTGATTTATGGTTAAGGATTATTCCATGAAATTATATATTGTGAGTATGACATGATACATACATATTTTTCTTGAGCTTAATGCCATGACATGACATTGCATCTTTAGTAGCTTACTAAGTCTTTATGACTTACTCTGTTTACTTTGTTTTCCTTAGATTCGAGCCGAGCTAGTGATTCGAAGGAATCTACCGAGTCTACGATAGAACGTGTAGTTCTTGTGAAGGTTGCTACCATTAACATTTTTGTAGCCTTAGTTTTTTGGTAAGGACGTTGGGAAAAGTGAAGTTATGTAAACTTCATGATGGGTAGCAAACTTAATTGTGAATGTAATATTTATACTTATGTTGGTTAACACTTGTTCTTTTGGTAGCCGACTTGTGTTAGTCGTGCTTAGTGGATGTGATGATTATATCCTAGTTATGTTGTAATGATGGTTAATATATCATGTTTGTTCTCCGTCATGTTTTTAGTCGTTGAGTATGTTAGACTAGAGTCTTAGACTTAGTGTAATGTTGGGTTCCGACTGTAATGACGCCGATGACTTGGTTTATTTGTTGCTATATATTTATATTGCATGACAGAGAGTTTTGCTTTACGTGCCCAATGTTGCGGCACGTGCGTCGAATTTTTGGACCAAGAGATTAATTATCTCTTTGGTTGTATTTAGTTTGAGCTTGTTAGCTCGGGCACCACTGTGTTATTATGTTTCGCTTCTGCATGTGTTTTTAGTTGTTGGCGTATATATTGTCGTTATGGCCTTACCCACTATTTGTTATTTGCTTGTACATTGCTTGTTGTTTTGTGTGTTTTGGCGGCACGACCTTGTGGTCTCGCATTGGGATCCAGGTCGGGTCGTTACAGCCTGGGGTTTAAGGTCCTCAATTTTAGGGAGCGAATTGGTAGATGACCAATCCGTAAGGCTAAAAGAAGGATGGGGAATAGTATATCTGAAACAGTCCACCAGATCTGCAGGCGTTAAGAGCGGGCCGGTCATAGTATACCAATTCTACAAAGGCTTATCAGCAATAGACTCAAACTCAGCAGGGAGATTTTCATAGCTAGCACCTCTATCTATCATTCCTATAAAACTGTCTCCTAGACAGTCATATTCTAATAGGGCTAGAGCATAATCGTCTTGATCTATAGACCAAGTGTTTTCAATTGTAACAGCTTTATATACGGGGCTACGGGGCTCCAGGGTAACCTGTTCCATTTCATTAGTGGCGAGACTGACATCTTCGAAGATCTCCCAGCCAGGATGTCTTTTCCCTTTTCGGTCTAGCCAGGGCTCAGGAAACATGAGATAGGCATTTGTCTCTCCTTTCCTTACGAAGTAACCATCTAAGGTTTTTCTATATGGTTGGAGAGGGGGATATATGTAAGGACGTTTTTCTCGTTCGGCCTTGCTTTTCTCACGTTTCTGTTTCATGACTGGGGCTATTTCAGCTGGAGTAAGTTTGTATCATAGACCAAAAGGAGGGATACATTCCTTAAGTTCATCTTGGACCAGATTGACAAGTCCCTACTGATTTTTGCCAAGACCCAAACCAAACATATAATTCATTTTTCGAAACATGTTTAACGGGACCATGCTTCTTAGAGTCGTGGTTTTCTTTCTGGTGATGTCAGTTTCTCACCCACATTCAATGGCGTTAACTCTAGCTTGGGGGATAACCTCGAAGCCACTGAGGAAGATACATGTGTCATCGTGCTCTATTTTGAGGATTGGGATGTTCCCGTTTTCTTTGTTTTCCATGATCTTATCGGCAAGAATGATCACTATATGGTGATCGTGGATGAATTTGACACGTTGATGCAGTGAGGAGGCTACCCCTTTTACCCCATGGATCCAAGGGCGTCCCAGCAACTGGCTGAAAGTGGCTGGTAGGTCCAGGACTTGGAATTTTACTGGCATGGTTAACGACCCAATAGTCATTACCAAGGTGACCACCCCTAGGACACATCGACTAGTGTTGTCGTATGCCCTTACTGTTTGTGATGAAGGAACCAGTTCTGATATTTTTGTTCCCAATTTGGCTAGCGTGCTTGTGGGACATACATTCAAAGAAGAGCCATTATCTATCAGAAATCGGGGGACCCTTTTTTCCATGACCCCCACAGTGATATGAAGAGCATCAATGTGGTTGGTTTCTTCCCTTGGCAGATCTAGATCAGTAAACATAATCATGTTTCCAAAGTTTATGTTTCCGATCATTTGGGTGAGCTCGTTTGGGTAGGTTTCAATAGGAATGACTGTCTGACTCAGGGATTTGGCCAATGTATCACGGTGGGTTTTGGAAGCACATAGCAAGCCCCAGATAGATATGTTGGCTTGGGTTTTCTTTATCTGAGCTAGCAGAGTATCTTCCATGTTTCTAGCCCCAGTATCTGTTTCCTGATTTTTGCCAGAGTGGTCATATCTTTCTTGGTTTGGTTGGTAGGCTCGACCAAATCTAGTAAGGTGACTGACATCCTGATCGATGTATTTTATACGTCGATTTCCTATGTTTCTAAGACTTAAATTATGCTATTTCACGAAGCTTTTGGCTACTGATATGTGTTTTCAGTGAGTTTTGTGAGTTTTAGGGTTTTTAGTGAAAATATGCAAAGCACAAGGCTTTTATATGCAAATTCCAAGAAGGGGCCAGAATGAAAGTTGAAGAAGTAGAGAAGAAAAATCATTTTGGAGACCTTGCGGTCGCAAGGTGTTCCAGACCTTGTCCCCGCAAGGTGGACAGTAAGTGAAGAAAACAAAGCCCCGGAATTCAGAGGACCTTGCAATCGCAAGGTGTCCCAGACCTTGCGACCGCAAGGTGGTCAGAACACGAAAATCTGCGTTTTCACTTGAGATTCGATTGAAATATAACTCCTTGGTATAAATAGGAGTCGGTAGCCAAAGCCTAGACGATCTAGAAACGACTGGAAACAGTTTTGTATAGATTTAGGATAGATTTTAGGTTGTATAACATATTTAGATTGTGTAATTTACAAGTATTGAAGATCAGATCATGTCTCCATTCATCTCCATGTGCTGTTCATCTTCAAGGATGAACTAATCTACCATTAATCTAGGAGGTGGGAGGTAACTTGTATCAAATTTATGTTTTAATTCATATTTATGTTCATTCAATTCTTGTTGATTGTGGTGTTTATCAATCCCTCTATTATTTCACTTTGAACAAATGAATGTAATCGCAAATAATAAAGGCCTAGAGGTGCGGATAACTGCATGATCAATGTACATATGTCGTATACTGGCTCACCATCACAATAAATTAGACCTATCGATGCACGAGAGTGATAAGTTAGGATCAGGTTCCATAATCTAAGTGACAGTTGGATTATATGTTCTTGTGCTTAGGATATAGAATGGATGAATTATTCGGGGATGGAGGCTGAACAAATAATTCAACAAACTATATCTATGTTTTGTGAATGAACCCAATAAATTGAATGATAATTATTTTGAATTAAACATAGAAGAGATACAAGTGAACCCCTAATCCTAGATTGCCATCCACCATAAGATCTTCATAACCTGTAATTGCTGCTAATTAGTTAAACACCTAAATAATAATAGTAGTTTAGAATAGAATAAATGTAAAAACCCGCCTTAGATTAATAATTTGCTATCAATAAATTGCACTATCTGTGATCTCTTGTCTCTGTGGGTTCGACCATTGCTTCCAAAACTATTTTACAATAGTCTTGTCCACTTGCAAGGAAATAATTTAAAATAAGATATCGATCACATCCCCACCGACGCAAGTGGCTTTTTCAGTGCTACAGGTATTTTGGTTGCCCATGACAGTGTCCCAAGAGAGCATATTGCAACTAGGCTCTTTTATGGGTGGAAAGAAAGGAACAAGGATATATGGAAGTGGGTGTTTATTTCTTTCAAACTCGGGTACACAATTTTCTTCACCGGCCTCAATCATATTGATTTGAGGTAGAAGGTTATTGACTATGTTTGGTCTAGGAGGAGGTTTTTCAATAACCTTATCATCTATTAGGTCCTCGATAGCGTTTTTGAGGACATAGCACTTATCGGTGAGGTGACCACTGCAGCGATGGTATTCACAGTACTGGGCAGGATTCCATGAGTTGGGCAGAGGATTTGGCGGTCTATAGTTTTCCAAAGGCTTTAGCACCCCCTGTGCCATTAGCCCTTGTAGTATTACAGATTGTGGAGCTTGCAGTTCATCATAGTATCGATTCTCTCTGTTCTGACCCCTGAAATTCCTGTTCAAACCATTGTTTCCTCCCACTGCATTGACAGACCTATCTGCTCCGTAGGACCATGGAGCAGTGTTATAGTTATGGGTAGGAAAGTTGGCGGATGCATTTCCTACCATATTAACAGTTGATCCTGATGCAGTTGCCTTTCCTTTTGAGTAGCAGAAAGAGTTGGAGGGCGTATTGACTTTTAAATTCCCAGTCTGTATATCTTCATCAATATGGACTCCTATCTCCACTATTTCTTTGAAATCGCTACAGGGGAGATACCGCATATGCTCCAGGTAAATAGGTTGGAGGTTTTTAATGAACATCCTGGATGACTCAGCCGGATCAGGCCTATCGAGCGTTTGAGCTATTTTTCTTTTCCACTTGGTTGTAAACTCAGCACATGTTTCTTTTTCCCTTTGGGTGCACAATTCAAGATCTCTTTTGTTTTCGAAGGTAGTATTGTCCTTGTACCTCTCTAGAAACCCTTCAGCTATTTGGTCCCAAGTTCCCATGGTGCTATTGTCTTCTAGCATTAGCCATTGCTTGGCAGCCCCTATTAAGGTAAGATGGAAATTGGAAGCCATAGCTTCAAAGCTAGCCCCTCTTGACTGCATGCCGGTAGAATAGGATTTTAAGTGAGAGATAGGGAATCCAGTCCCATCGAAGTTTTCTATGTCGGACATTTTGAATTTTGAAGGTAGTATTGCTAAAGGTTGCAATGCTAATGTCTGCGTAGAAAATTCTCCTTTGTTCATAACTTTGAGCATCATATTTTTCAAAATTTCCATGTCAGCCTCCATTTTGGTAGGAGGGGGAATTGGGTTTTGGTATATGCTGGTAGGATTGGGGAAGGCTGGGTTTATTTCTGGCTGTGGCTTTTTGGTAAGGATTTTGGGGAGGCATTCGATAAGGGTTCTGGTAAGGATTTTAGATAGGTGGGTTATTGGCAGCTTCCGTTTGGCGACCAGGATCATTTAAAGGTAAATAGGTCGTTACTTGGTCTGGTTGGTTATAACTTCTGGGGTCCATATGTGGGCTATTTTGGAGTGGATTGGTAATGAGAAAAGGGATGTCATTTGGATTATGGGGGATATTAGTGCTTGTGAAAGGATATAGAGGGTATGGTGAGAAAGGGGTAACATTTGGGTAATAAGGGTTAGGTGGGAGATTTGGATTTGGGGTATTGGTGGTATTTGGTGGGTTGGTGTTTGACTGGCGATTTGGATTTAGAGGAACATGTGAAGTTGATGCTTCTTGAGAGACTGCATGGAAAGAGGTTCCATCACCACTGGGCTTTAAACTTTATACGAGATTTGCCATCTGCTGGCTCATTATGCGATCAGCCTGTGCACCAAAATTTTGATCTAGCCACTTTTGCATAGCCGAGTCGGCGCACCACGGAGCCCCCTGATCGCATCCATTGTAGAATTGCTCATTTTCAAATTCTCGCTCAAATCTATACCCTTTGCGATCGCTTTTTCTCGATCTCGACCTCGATATTTTCTCGATCTGATTTATGAGATCCCGTGATAACCGACAGTTTTATCTCTGCCTTTCCAAACTCGTGCCAGGTTTCTAAGGAAAAGGGGTTTGAAGGCATCAGAAAGGGTTGGCTGAAGGCTTTTTGGGTTTGGAGTACAGCGTACCTTTATTAATATTTTTTATTATTATTTATTTTCCCTACAATTGATCGGACAAGCACCCGCTTTGTTTTGACAATCTCAGGACTATTCCTGCAATAGTGGATTCTTTCTCCAGAGTATAGGACCCTCGTATTCCACCTGCCTTTCGATTCCCCAAGATTGGACTGATCTCAGGCGAAGGGCCTATACTCTTTCCAGGATCCACCATTCAAAATGGTCTAGGTCGAACATCAGAAAATCATTGGTCAGCCCTTGTGCATATTTGATCTTTTTTTTTTCTTTGCTTTTTTTTTTTTTTTTTTTGCTCAGGGACTGGTCAATAATTTAGAGACATAAAAACCAACCGGTCCATGAAGTGTCCTGAGAAACTATATGCAATTTAACGTTGGCTGATGTAGAGGGTAGACTGGCCATGGTGTAGGGTAGCAGTTCGGAATATTTCTACGTGCGTGTGTGTGTGTGTGCGGTATCTAGAAAGCAGTAAAATGTTTTTTTCCAGATATAAAGCAGCAAAAATAAAACAGGTATGGTCTGTCTTGCTGTTTTTTGTGGATTTTCTCGGCTTGTTTAGTTTGAGCGTGAGCAAACAACCATTTAGATCAAGAAATAGAAAGAAAAGTGAGGAATCTATCTATTCCTATTAATTACATATTGGTCCTAATCCCCAAAGTAAAATGACATAATGAAATAATATTTACATATTTTGCGCAATAAAAATAAAGCAAGCAGAAATATAATATAAAGCATAAATATGTAATAATAAAATAAAGCCTCAGTCATTTTGTTATACTGCCCGGAAATCCTTTTTTTATTGTTGTTTTTTTATAGCTTAAAAAAATATCTACAACAGAGATTGGTCAATAATTCAGAGATATAAAAACCAATCAGTCAATGAAGTGTACTGAGAAACTATATGCAATTAACGTTGGCTGATGCAGAGGGTAGGCTGGCGATGGTGTAAGGTAGCAATTCAGAATATTTCTACGTGGCGTGTGTGCGGTAGCTAAAAAGCAATAAAGTTTTTTTCTTTTTCAGATATAAAGCAATAAATAAAGCAGATATGATATGTCTTTCTGTTCTTTGTGGATTTTCTCGGCTTATTTAGTTTGAGTCGTTGAAAGGACGATGCAAGCAAGCATAACGGACATTCAGATCAAGAAATAGAAATAAAATTAGGGAATCTATCTATTTTATTAATTACAAATTGGTCCTAGTCCCCGAAATAAAATGACGGAATGAAAGAATATTTACATATTTTGCGTGAAATAAATAGATAAAGCAAACAGCTCGAAATAAGCCCCTTGCTTTTTTTTTATCCAGCTCAAAATTCTATATATTCATTTTTTTTGATTTTTTTTGTATTCGCAACGGTACCCGAAACGAAGTTGTTGCAAGTTTAAGATTATGCACAAATATATACACAGATATAAAAAAATGCAATATTCAAAATGTTAAATAAACATAATAACCATATTTAGCCAAAATTAAAATAAAACTTGTCTTCTTTTTTTTTGTTGAAAATGAGTCTAGCCCTCCATTTTTATTTTTCTTTAAAATAAAAACAACGTTCCCAGCGGAGTCGCCACTGTGAGTGCCCCGGTTTTTTCACGTTTCGTTTTCCCTTAAAGGAAAGCAAAATCAAAATGATCTTTAAGGCGCGTGGAATACGACCAGCCTCATTGTGGACTTAAAATGTTAAAACAGAATCGTCATCTTTATTTTAAGGAGAAATAAAGAAAAAACAAATGTAACCAGATTTGTGAAAGGAGTTCGGAGGCTAAGTTACGATGTTAGAAGGTGTTAACTCCCCCTTTCTGTCTCAAAATGGTTTTTTTGCTAAAACATGCTTTTATTATATTTATTTAGCACATGAAATAAAGTATTTAAAATAAAATATATCTGCACATATATTATTACAACACTTGCTACAACCTCCTTTCGGAAGTTACAAATACATTTATAAATATTTGACCATAATAATGACTCTTTTTAATGTTATTTTCTTATAGAAATTCGGGCAGCACCATTGCTTATATTGCTTACATTTTGCTGCTCTAAATAGCACTTTTTATATAAAAGCTTTTAGAGGACCTACCTCTTGAAGCGTGGGTGTGCTCGCTCTATCCTTCAGGGAGAGGGAGTCTTTTTGCTACTGTGTTGCTGCGGGGATTCGGGCAGAGTTACTGCTTCCGAAAGTTACTTTCAGGACCCGGGAATCGGACGGAGCAACTGCTTGTTTTTTTGCTGTTGTTTGTTTGATGTTGGCGAAATTTGGGCATAATAACTGCTTGTTTTTTGCTGATTTGGCGTCGGATTTCGAGCAGAGCAACTGCTTACTTTGAGATTTTTGGACTAGAGGAATAGGGTGGAATCCTAGTAGGGCAGCTAGGTTTCACTTTGACTGGCTGGTTTTGTGTTTGGGGGAGATTTGGCGGAGCTTCGAGGCTGGAGGAGAAAATCTTACAACGCCCTCGGGAGAACTCACAAACTGCTAGCGGTGTGTGAACTATGTGAACGGTGTGTGAATTCACAAGTCGGATGCCTTTATTTATAGGTTGGAGAGAGGATTCCTTCGTCATTAAGTTTTTTCATTTTGTGCTTCATCGGCTTGTACCGCGCGCTTGAAAGATAGCACCGAAGGCAAACTGCTACAGGAGATATTGCACTGTTGGGCGCCACCCATGGTGATAGCTGGCGCGGCGCCCAGACATCCTAGGCCTTTTTTGTTTTGATTTTTGGCACTTTGGCCCCCTGCATTTCACTGTTTACGCATCCTGCTTTTCCTTTTGCATTTTTAACCATGTAACTTGACATTTGTTAGCTTTTAACAGGTCTTGATATCTTATGTCAAGATTACATATCAGATGTACGAAATTGAGGTGTCTACGTCCTTTTGAAATCAAAGAATATTGAAAAAATGTGTTCCTCTTTTTCTTTTTCTACACCTATACACAAGAGAAAAATGCTACTACAAGCAACCAAGGAAAAATGGAAACATTAGGAAACATGGACTCTTTTATCTTGTTAGAATTCGTGTGGTAATAAACTACCAATACTTTAGGACCAATAAAGGTTTAAACAAATAAATAAAATAAGACATCCCTATTTTACCCTTACAGTTCGTGTTCGTTATGCATTGCCTCATCGGCGACCGCATACACTTCTCCACTGTGGACCATAGTGAGGATGTAGCTACCCTTGCCGTAACAATACGTGCTCCATTGGTCACTATCAGTCGAGCAGAGTTTCGGTATATCGATGCATCGCCACAAGAATCGTAGTCAAGATATTGGGTTAACATTGTTTATTGCAAGAGCTTTGTAGCGGCATCGGTTCTATAACATATCCAACTTGTATGATTTATTACTCGCAGTTATGTCAAACAAGGTGCTAAATGAAGCATGAGATTTACGTGCCCATAATTGAGATGAATGATATACTTTGATGATATTGCGTTCTATTTATTGTCAAGCATTATGCCATGACATGTAGTTGCATTTTAGTAACTTACTAAGTCTTTATGACTTACCCCGTTTAACTTGTTTTCCTTAGATTCGAGTCAAGCTGGCGGTTCTTATTAAGATCGTTGTGTTCGAGCTAGCTAGAGGTTCGCTTGGAGGTTGTTCTTTTGAGACTATGTATAGATGGTTTTTTCTTTTGGCAAGGACGTTGGGAAAGCAAGTCATGTAGACTTGACTTTGGAACTTGTTGTTGTATAGCCTATGCTACTCGTACTTGTAACTCTAACTTGTAATCTTTTGTGTGCCGACTAGTATGCCGAGCATTGTTTATATTATGGTTCATTGCAGCTTATTCCGGTTAGTACTCTTTTAATTCTTATTTGTTTTCGGTGTCCCCGTCATATAGTGGCTGGAGTTGTCAAAACGGGCAAAAGCCCACGGGCAAGCTCGCCCCGCCACCTATTAGGAACGGGTTGGGCTTGGGTTTTCAATACCCGTTAGGATGCGGACTTTGTGCGTGCGGGCCGCGGGCTTTTGCTGGTTGGGACGGGGCGGGCAGCCCGTATTTTATGGACCCTAGAATGGAATATGGACTTTGTATTGTCATTTTATAAGTATTAAGTAATTGGCCCATGCCCACTCAGTAAGTTTAAGGCAAAAGGCCCAAAAGCCGTAACCGTATGTAACTATGTAAGTCTTACTCTTAAGGGTTACTGGGTTAGGGATTTAAGGACCTACGGTTAGTCTCTCAATTCATTCTCTCATCTCGTCTCTCACTCTCTCAGCCTCCCAGAGATATATCTCTATTCTGGTACCATATCCTCCAAGCTTCTCTTTCTGCCTCCACCTGACGCCCCTAGACCCGACCTTGCATTCTTCGCTGGCGGAGTCCACGGCTCAATCCGATCCGTCCTCCTCCACCATTGGCTAGGCTGTGACAACGATCTTCAAGTCTTTGAATACCTCCCCAAAAATCTAGATTACTACTCTTTTATGTTAAGCTCCAAGTATTGCCTTTGTCCCAATGGATTTGAAGTTGCTAGCCCTAGAATCGTTGAGGCCATTTATTCTGAATGTGTACCGGTTATACTATCCGATCACTATGTGTTGCCGTTTAGTGATGTGCTGAGGTGGGAGGCTTTCTCGATATGTGTTGAGGTATCGGATATCAAGAGATTGAAAGAGATTTTGAGTGCGGTAACCGTGGAAAAATACTCGGGGTTGAAGGAGGTGTGAGAGCTGTGAAGAAACATTTTTGGTTGGAACAGCCAGCTAAGAGATTTGAATCAGTTGAGGTCACTTTAAAAACCTTGTAGTGTGATGTCTTCACTGTATATCCCCGAAAGACTTGTTTATATTGTTAAGTTTCGCCTAGTGTAGTCGAGTTATTAATCGTATGTAATATTGCGTCATGCAAGTTTTAAATATTGACTATTTGTGCATGCTTGACATGTGTCCATTTGGGTGGTTCGACCTGGGATTCCGCATTGTGGTCCGAGTCAGGTTACCATAGTTTCTCTATCCCATTGTTCTCATGTCTCTTTGTCAATAAATTTTTCATCAGTCACAAAAAAAATAAGATACGTTTGGAAATAGTTTATTTTTGTTTTCAAAGTGGTACCCTTTTAATTCTTATTTTTGTTTTGATTTACATTCGTTAGGTCCTTATGGATGTATTGCAAAAAAGACACTAGGTCCTTCCGGATAGTTTAATTTTTATACACCCTAATTTCGTACTTATATTTTATATTGTCTAATAATTATTACAAAATGAATGACCGCTTACTTTTTATATGCTCCGGCCTTCCGGGGATATCAAAGTAGAAAAACAAGAAAAAAAAATACTCACTCCGTCCCAAAATTATTGTTTTATTTTTTTTTTTCGTCTGTTCCAAAACAATTGTCTTGTTTGAAACTTTTATTTTTAGGATAATATTTTTACCACTTTATCCTTACTTTTTTATCTTACATCAATTATGAGTCATACGCACAAGCTTTAAAATAAATTTCATATCAAACTAACATAAATAATCTAATTAAATATATTTTTTTAAATCATTCATCAAATCAACTCAAACGATAATTTTATGACTAGAGAAAGAAAAAACAAAAAGAAACCTAGTTGAGAAAAAAATAAGCAAAAAGGAAGCGGCAGCCGCCGCCCCAACCCCCCCCTCTTTTCACCCTATTTTCCCATTTAGTCAACCAATCCCCACTTACCCCCTGCAAAGCTATAACCTCACTCAAATACTCCCTCATCTTATCACCTACACACCTATACTATACACCATCATCATTTATCATCAAATCATTAGAAATATCATCTTGGAAAGGTATAAAAATTAATTCATTGTATAATTTATATATTTGTATCCTATGTTTTGTAGTAGCTAATTCATAAATTTTTATTTTGTCCTCGATTTTAGTTCCAAGAATGAAGACATTATAATCCTTTTATTAATATAGTATGTGTTAAATACTTATTTATAATGTACTTCTTTTATACTTAGTATATATTTTCATTATTGTTTTCTTTAAGTTACTTGCTACAATTGTAATCCTTTGACCAAGAATGTCATTTTGATAGAACATTAGGAATTGAGCATGTTAGCAACTTTTGAGATCAAAAGGAAGTGTTGGATGCTTAACTCTTTCCTGACTCATAACTTATTCCTGAGACCTTAAAATTTAGGTTTTCTTTTGTTTTTTGTTTTTATAAATAGAGATGGTGATTCTTTTATTAGATTTTTGAGAGCTCATTCGAGACTAAACGTATTCTACGCGCTCAAAAAATAACATAAAAGAGATCAAATTATAAAATATACCAATTTTAAACTTCAACGACTAATAATTTGTCTTTTTCTGCAACTAGGGAAAGTTGAACTTCAGCCACTTCAATTTTTAAAATGATCAGTTTGCATCACTTTTTTATTGCAAGTTGAATTGTTGCATGCTTTGATTTTTACACTTTGTTAAAGACAAGGATACTGATGAACCAGTTAAAGGAAAGTTTACAACCAGAACTATAGGGGCTGAAGAGGATTATTCTGTTTCTGCTTCTAGTCCTAAACTATAGGGGTGTCGGGTGTTATTTCCTTATTGTTGTTTGCTTATCGCCTTCATTAAGGGCGAACAGATTTTCTCCCTCGTGGCGTTAATTCTGGTTAGGTCAGTCATTGAGTCTTGCTATATATATTTGCTGGTGTATTGAGATTCAGTAATTCAATCTCTTCTTCCTTTATGGAAACACTTACCATTAATGAATAATATTTCTCTTTCCTCTTCTTGTTCTTCCGAATCAATAACAAGAAACACAAGAAATTCAATAATTTCTCCACTTTGTAACATGGTATCAGAGCAAGTAATTCTGGATTCATCTGCTATGATTTCTATCTTCTGGAGTGCTCTTGGTTGATCTTCATCTTCAGGTTCTTTCATTCCCTATCTCCTTCCTCTCCCTTTTCTTACTCCTATCTCATCATGACCAATAACAATCCTCCTGCTAAAGAGGATTCGAAAAACCTGCAAGAATCCACCAGCCAAACTTCAGATTACTATGATTTTTCAGAAACTGTTTTTCAATTGCCTCCCAGTCATCCTCTTTATCTTCATCCCCGTGATCATCCAGGGATGAATCTTGTCTCCGAACTTCTTACTGAAAACAATTTCACAAGAGGAAGAAAAATAGACAATACTTTGTCTAATTTCAGGAGACACTGAATTGAGGATCCATGATATCACCATAGAATTGCATCTATCCCAGACATCAAGATATTTGGATTCTGGCTGGGGTTTCTTAAAAATCCCATTGATCATACCAAGTTTATTCTTGGCAGAAAGTGCTATAGTAAAAGCTAATTTCCATTGTGAGAAATTGTTTTCAGTAAGAAGTTCGGAGACAAGATTCAACAAGAACACTCAGAATTCTGGCAAGAATGGAAATACTTCAAGAGGGAAATTCTTTTGTGATCACTGTCATGGGGACTCTCATACCAAGGACAAATGTTTCTTCTTGAATGGATTTCCAGACTGGCACCCTTTGTTTGGTACTAAACCAGATCCTTCCAAAATGCCTAAGAACAAAGCCAAACTGAAGTCTACAAATTCTGTCTGTCAGAAAAACAATAGCAGTCAATTCACAAAGGATCAGGTTGCTCAACTGTTGTCTATGATTAATCCTAAAGTCAATTGTGGTGAAATTGACTCCCCTCTTGAAAATCCTACTGAGCATATGGCTGGTAACTCTAAACCCTTTCTTAACTATGTTAACTCTTTCTGTTCATCTAACAGCCTTTCAAAAACTCAGGATTGGATTATTGACTCAGGTGCTTCAGATCACATAACTAACTGTCTATCTAACCTTCTTGATCCCATTCCCACACAATCTTTCATTCATTTGCCTAATGGAAAGAATTCTAAGATAACACATAAAGGAACTGTCAGACTTACCAAGGAAATTACTCTTCAAAATGTGTTCTTTGTTCCAGATTTTCAATTCAATCTTGTCTCTGGAAGCAAGCTTACACAAAGCACAAAGTATAATCTTGTTTTCTCTACTAATGCTTGTTTTCTCCAGGACCCTGTCAAGAACATTCTCAAGAAGATTGGTAAATTGTCAGAAGGCCTCTATAAACTGCAGACCACTTATCACAATGAAGAGACAAACTTGAATACTGGCACTGCAGATAACCTTTCCTTTAGTCAAAATAATAATGTTTCTGTTCTTCCATCTGAAAATGTTTTTCATTATACCTCTTTCCCTCTTGATCCTATGTACTTGTGGCACAAAAGACTTGGCCATCTACCTTTATATGCTATGAAGAATATTGAGTATCCATGTTCCTTAAATCTTAACAACTGCAATCAGCTTCACTGTGACATTTGTCATTTGGCTAGACAAACTAGACAACCTTTTAACCTTAGTACTTCTCATAGTTCCTCAGCCTTTGACCTTATTCACTGTGATGTATGGGGACCCTATAGACATCATACACATGATGGATTCAACTCTTTCTCTCACTATTGTAGATGACTACACTAGAGCTACTTGGATTATTCTTCTTAAACCAAGTCTTGTCCGTCACTTAATGCAATTTTATTACTATGATCAAGACTCAATTTAACAAAGATGTTAAAGAAGTCGATCTCCTGACAATGGCATTGTAATTCTTTAACACTCAAATGAATTCCTTCTTGACTCATTAGGCATTATTCATCAAAGCACTGATTGAGACACCACAACAAAATGGTAGAGTTGAAAGAAAACACGACATCTTTTGGAACTAGCAAGGGCTCTCAAATTTCAAGTCCAACCTCCCTATACATTTTTGGGAGAATGTCTTCTTACAAAGAACCTATCTTATTAACAGCACTCCCTAACTACGTATTGAAAATGAAAACCCCTATGAAGCCCTTTATGGTTCTAAACCCGATTATAACCATCTTAAAACCTTTGGTCGTGCAGTTATGCATCTACTCTAGCCCTTAAGAGACAAGTTTATGCCTAGAGCTCAAAAGTGTATATTTCTTGGCTATGCCTACACCAAAAGGCTTATAAATGCTATAATCTATCTACCGTAAAAACTTTCTTCAGAGAGATGTCTCTTTCTCAGTGAAGACATTTTTCCCTTTAAACCTCACAATCAAACGTAAACCGCAATAAAAACTTGTTTCCCAACACCGATGTGCCTCTATGATCGACAATGAAGAGGATCCATCCACCACTTCCACCTTGACAATCGACACCAAAAGTAAAATCAATGATCTTGATGAAAGCACAAATGATTTACCTAATGATCTACACCTCTATACCATCTCCTCTCATATCTCAAAGCCTCACAATGCTAAAACTAAGTCTCCCTATCCTTTCAAGAATTATTGCAACTTTAATCAAGTTTCAAATCGATTATATGAAATATTCTCGTAAAATATCAATCGCATCAACCCCAAACCTATGAACAAGCTTCTAGGATCCTTAGGTGTAAAGCCATGGAAGAGGAGCTCAATGCCCTTGAAAACAACAAAACGGACCTTGGATTATTTACCTAAAACAGCATAAAGTTGGATCCAAATGGATCTTTAGAATTAAGTTTAACCTCGATGGAAGTGTAGATAAATACAAGGCTAGGTTAGTTGCTAAAGGGTTTACTCGTGGAAGGAAATGACTACTTTGAAACCTTGCACCTGTTGCTAAAATGACATCCATCGAGACTTCTCCTGCTGTTGTCGCTCTCAAAGAAATGGGAAATTGTTCACATGGATGTTTCAAATGCCTTCTTACATGGAGACCTCAATGAAGAAATCTACATGGACCTACCACCTCGGATATAATCATAATCTTCAATCGATAAAGGTCAGTGTGTGTAACCGCATAAATCACTTTATGGCCTTAAACGTGCCCCTAGACAATGGTTTGAAAAGTTTTCTCATACTTTAAGTGAATTTGGATTTATACAATCTCCTAATGATCACACTTTGTTCACTAAGAAATCCAGTGACTTCTTTGTTGTTATTCTAGTATATGTTGATGATCTGCTAATTTCAGGAAACAACAAAGAACTCATCACTGAAGTGAAAGAATTTCTTCATTCGATTCCACGTAAAAGATGCAGGAAACCTCAAGTACTTCCTTGGTGAAATTGCTAGAAATTCCACGAGCATATGTCGCATCGAAAGAAAGTATACAAGCGACATCATTAAAGGCGTGGTCTTTTAAATGCAAAGCCTAAATTCACACCTATTGAGCAACATCACAAGCGGCGGCCAATCCTGGTACTCCCAGGAATCCTTTGCCCTTAGGCTTACTTATTGGAAGGCTGATTTATCTAACCATCACAAGACCTGACATTTCCTATGCTGTGCACATTCTAAGTCAATTCATGGCAAAACCAACCACTGAGCATTGGAAAGCATGTTTGAGGCTTGTTAAGTATCTCAAATATAAACCAGGTCAAGGTCTCTTTTATCCTTCAGACACCTCTCTAACTCTTTGCCTCTTGTGACTCGGAGGCTGGGCCATGCCCTATTGCGAAAATCGTTAGTGGTTTCGTGTATTCCTTGGTGGTGCTTTAATATCTTGGAAAAGCAAAAACAACATCTTGTAAGTAGATCATCAACTAAGG
>JABEVN020002533.1:0-21128 GCA_013146195.2 Codonopsis lanceolata
TTTATTTTTTTCCTTTAGACTTATTCTTTCTAATGGCCCTCTAAAGCTCCTTTGGTCTCTTGCTAGATTTATCTGGCATCCGGTGGCTTCGGTTGAATTCCTTTCACTTTAGGAATGCTACCATCTCCAAGAGTATCGTCAACATGGGTGTTTGGATGTTGCTTAGGTTTTGAAGGCTTTTCATCCACTTTATCCAAGCTCAAGTCCACTTGTTCCATCACAGTCTCAATGTCACATTTAGTAATTTCATATGATCGCTCATTTCCTGAAGCTCTAGTTACTAATTGAGTATACAATCGACACAAATCTTTGTAACGTATTACCATCATTGCCTTTGGATCTCCTTCGACTATAGTACTCACAGAGTTAGTGAAAACAATCCCTTTACTTGCTCTTTTTGTCCACCTTTTTAATATGTATTGTTCAGGAATCTTAACCACATTTTTCGAATTAAGAACTTTCAATGCATGTGAACATAAAATTCCCGAGCATTCAAACTTCTTACAACTACATGAAATTGTACCTTCTGATAAATCATGTGACAATATGGTGATAATTCTTACGATAAGGAGTAATATTATATTTTGCAATAGTTCCCGACTCATCTAAAAGTGCATACTACAATCCATGTGCTCTTACACAATTCTCCTTGAAACCATTTGAATTCTTCTAATCAGATACAGCCGTGCTTCAAAATTTCAACAGTGGAATGAAATAGATGGACTAGAGCTACACCCTCGAAAATCAGAATGGATTCTTCACACCGACGCTCATTAATTAATCTCAAAATGATGGAAAAATTGTAATAAGTCATGCTTATAACTAACATACCTTTTATCACACCTGCTCATACTCTCACTCCCTCCGAGTGGTAGTCATGTCTACACGTAAAGTTTGTCGACCATAAACTAATGCCCCTTTTTTATCTTAAACAAACGGTTCAACCATTCATTCTCATGGAGATTGTACTTATGAAGCATCTTATTCCATGCTCCTATAAAATCCTCCTCTTCTTCATAATCATATGCAGCTACTAAAAATCTTTTACAAAGTTTTTAAACCCTTGCATACGACACTGCACTCATAGCTGCATTCTATATATATATGCCAAATACAAAGGCGATGAAATACTTCAGCCATTCGAAGCTAATCCTTTAACTATTCCTGAACCTTGATCGGTTAGAATAGTCATAGGTTTTTTTTTTTCCAAACATAGCCTTAGCAAAAGTGGCAAATAACCATATAAAAGTTTCATGAGTTTCATCATATAACAAGGCAACACCAAAAATAGTGGTCTGCTTGTGATGATTTACCCCAATAAATAATGCAATTGGTCGACCGTTTTTATGTTTTTTATAAGTTGTATCAAAGCAAACCACATCGCCGAAACATGAATAATCTGCCATCATCATACCATCTGCCCAAAAGATGTTTGTGATCAAGTCATCCTCATCAACTTGTATCGCATAAAAGAAATTCAGATCCTCTATCTTCATTTTTTGCAAGTATTCCAGTACACCACCAGCATCACCTACCTTCATTTCCACCGTTCGTTTAGATCTCAAATAATTCTTGTAATCTAGTGGAATAAACCCAAGATTCTCACGTCCACCAACCTGTCTTGACATATATTCAATAGCTTTCTTAGGACAAATTTCAGAGCTATCAATCATATTTACTTCAGCTGCTTGAGCGGGAGCAATCTTTCTATGTGACCGATGTAAATAAGTCTTACAAGGAGAAGTTAGACAATGAACATGCTTAGCAACAAAATTAGTTACCTGATACTTACCATTTATCCGACAGTTAACTTTCAACATAGCTCGACAACCACACCGTGTCTCAGAACGATTAGCTTTTACATTGGCATCTCGCTTATCTTTCTCCCGATAGCCTTCACGATTACAACAAAAAATTCTATCTAATATCCTGCCACTTCCGTTTTCAAAACATGCTTTTTACTTCGAAAGTACCAAAACCTACTTGCTTTGCGTAATCGTTGTAAAATTTATGTGCATCTTCTTCTATTACAAACTCCATCCCAATATGTGGAATATCTTCCTTAGACATTTTCATTTGTATTTTCTCAATAGTTATCTCATCACTTTTTTTCTGTTTGCATCACCATTACCTTCTTTTTTAGGTGAGTCCCTGATCGATGTTTTAATTAATCTTTTTCCTTGCAAGTGAACAAGACTATTATAGAATAGTATTGGAAGCAAGGGTCGAACCCACAGAGACAAGTGATCACGAATGTAAAGGCAATTATTGATAGCAAATTATTAACCTAAGGGGGTTTTTATATTTAATTCTACTCTAAACTACTATTTATAGATGTTTAACTAATTAGACAAGAATAACGCATATGAAGATCTTATGGTGGGTGGCAATCTAGGATTCTGGGTTTCACTTATATCTCCTTTATGTTCAATTCATAATAATATCATTCAATGTCTTGGGTTCGTTCACTAAAGATAGATATAGTCTGTTGAACAATTGGTTCAGCCTCCATCCCCGCAAAATTCATCCATTCTATATCCTAAGCACATGAACTATCAATCTAGCTATCACCTAGATTTATGATATCTGTCACCTAGATCATGCAAGAACCTGGTCCTAACTTATCACTCTCGTGTATCGATAGGTCCAATTTATTGTGTTTGAGCGTTTGCTGTAGATACAGACGAGATATACACTTGGTCATGCAGTTATCCGCACCTCTAAGCCTTTATTATTTGCGATTACATTCATTTGTTCAAAGCAAAATAATATAGGGATTGATAAGCAGCACAATCAACAAGCATTGAATGAACATAAATAAGAATATCAAAACATAAATTTGATACAAGTTACCTCCCACCTCCTAGATTATGGATGATTTAGCTCATCATAGACAATGAACAGCACATGGAGATGATTGGATACATGATTTGATCTTCAATGTTGAAATTACAGAATCTAACTATGTTATACAATCTAAAAACTACCTAAAATCTAGCTAAAGAGAGCTTTCAGCCGTCCTCTCTTATGCTTTGGCTCTAAGATCCGACTTATATATACTCGGAGTTGTAATTCAATCAAATGACCGTGTGAAAATCCGAAAATCAAGATTCTCACCACCTTGCGGTCGCGCAAGGTGTTGGGTTCCCTTTTGCGGTCCGCAAGGTCTCCGCTTGTCCGCCTTTGGAATTCTTGGTCTCGACTTTGTGACCAGACGTCTTCACCTTGCGGTGCCCGCAAGAAATCAATTGAGGCAACCTTGCATCCGCAAGGTGTCCAGATTCGACATACTTCATTCTTTCTTCATTTTTCCTTTTTGGCCCTTCTTGAAATTTGCACTTAAAATCCTGGAGTTTCGCATATTTTCACTAATAACCCTGAAACTTACAAAACTCACCGAAAACATATATTAGTAGCCAAAAGCCTCGTGAAATAGCATAATTTAAGTCATAGAAGCATATAAAATCGACGTATAAAATACATCGATCAAATACCCCCAAACTTAGATGATGAGGCCCAAGCCACCAAGGAACCCAATGAGGAGGCCCAAGTCACCAAGGAATCAAATGATGAGGCCCAAGTCACCAAGGATCCACCAACAATGCAATCAATGATTGGACCAATAACAAGGGCCCGGGCTAGGAAAATTCAAAATGAAGTCCTCAATTTATCCCGTGAGACATTTGACGTAGAAGCCCAAATTATGGCACGCAAAGAAGGAGTCAAAGCGGGTCAAGAAAAATGGGTGAACACTTTAATATTTGCGGATGAAGGAGAATGCAATGGGCTGAATTTAAGCGCCCCAAACAAGTCCCAACCGGCCTAGAAAGAAGGCTTATGGCAGCAAAGACGAAGGATCTAGAAGGCTTCTAGAAGGTTGCCCATGCACCTTGTTTTCTAGCAAAATTTCGTCCTTAGCATGGAAACAACAAGGAGAATATTCTCCAAATTATGCGCCTAGTCATAGGATCTTATCTTTATTAGATAGTTTGTTAGATCTTATCCTTTAGTTGGTTAAATCTTATCTTTATTTGTAGCCAATGGCAGCCTAGAACTCTTAGATATATATAGGGCTGTCCTTATCTTTTGTAATCAGAATTTTATGAATGAAAATGTTAGTTTCCTTCCCAACCTTGTGTCTTCAAGGCTATTGAGCGATCGGGGGTTACCCGAGTACTCACGGATTTATCAATCGTCTCACCATAATGATTGTGGCATCCTTCACTTCCTTTGATTGCCGGTTTCGTCATACGAAGGTTAAGGGCTGATTACCCGTTGATTGTCGTGTGCGTGAACCCGAGGTCAAGGTTCCACCTCCATTGCCGAAATTCGCTTCTTTTGATTGTGCTTTTATGAGTTCTTTTCCCCAGAAGGCTCATATCATTTGGTATCGAGCGAGGTTCGGCTTCCACGACTATCCTTTATTTAAATCGTTCTTGCTGTCCTTATTTTTTTTTTGCTTTCTTCGATCAGCTTTATAATCTGGGCTGTTTTGTTCTTTTCGTTTTCTATCTTTGAATCCTCTTGTTTGTTGGTATAAACCCAAAAGACACAAAAAAAATACATACCTCTAATCGTTATCTTTATGCTATCCTTCACTCTTGCTTGTTTCGGCCTAACATCTTATACTCTAAGCTGTTCTACTTCTTCGTGTTCTTCTAAGGCTGTTTTATATTTCCGTTTGATATAGTTAAAACCCAAGTGTGGCTGTTTACATCTTGTGTTCTATCTTCAAGAAAACCTGAGTATTGTTGGTATAAATTCAAAAAGAAGAAGAAATATCTCTAAACTTTGTGCTACTCATCATTTGTGCTTGCTTCGAAATAGAGACTTATACTCTAGGTTGTTTGCATCGTATTGTTCTATCTTTAAAACCCAAATGTTTGTGGCTGTTGTGTTTATCTAATATCTCAAAACCCAAGTGTTTGAGGCTGTTTGACTTTCCGATTGCTATCCTCAAAAACCGAAGTTGTTGTTTTACTTTTCCTTGTTCCATCTTCAAAAAACCAAGTGTTTTTTTCGAATATTCCAAGTGTTTGCTGCCAAGTGTTATTTTGAAATTATTCCAATTTCTTTCTTCTAAAAAGCTTTCCGATTGTGAGTGTGTGAGTTGCTTGTGGTTTGTTTCCTTTTTGCTCCTAGTCTTGTTGCTCTAAGGTTGAGAAGTTAGAGAGGAAAAAGGCAAGAGAGGGTGAGTCCAAAAGAGGGAAAAAGCCATTGAGAGTTTATACACGAGGGGAGTGATCATACTTGAGTGAAACACGTGAGGGAGAGCTGTGAGGAATATATATATTGTTTTTGTGCAGATTTGGAATGTCGGAGGAAAGTGGTATTGGTGATGGGGGTGATGTTACGGGGAACAAACTGTTCATGGAGGCCTTGATGTCCAAAATAGAAGGAATGTTGAGGGCCCATAACGAAGAAATTTTTGAAAGAATTGGTAGGTTGGAGAGTGCCCAAAAACAAAAGGGTAAGATGGACGGTTCTAGTAGGGAGGAAGTTGGAAGAGGTGAGCCACCCCGACGTAGGTTTGAGGAGGACCATTTTGGGGGTCGGGATGATTGGGAGGATTATGAATCTGAATTTGGTAGGAGGAATCAATATAGGAGAGATGATAGGAGAGATGATAGGAGGGATGGCAATCGAGAGGACCATAATCTCAATGGGATTAAGATGAAGATTCCCGCCTTCATGGGAAAGGAGGATCCGGAATTGTACCTTGAATGGGAAATGAAAATCGAGCGAATTTTTGGTTTTCACAACTACTCCGAAAGTAAGAAGGTGAAGTTGGCAGCCATCGAGTTCACCGAATATGCTTCGGTTTGGTGGGACAAACTTAGGAGGGAGAGAGAGAGGTATAGGGATCCACCGATTGAGACGTGGGAGGAGATGAAGAGGGTCATGAGGTTGAGGTTTATTCCACCCCATTATATTCGGGACCTTCACCACAAATTGCAAACATTAAGGCAAGGCACCAAGAGTGTAGAGGAGTTCTACAAAGAGCTAGAAATGGCTCTACTTAGGGCTGATGTGAGAGAGACTTCTGAGCAAACCATGGCGAGATTCCTTACCGGGTTGAATAGAGAAATCTTTAAGGTGGTTGATCTTCAAGAGTATGGCAACATGACGGAGTTGTTGCAAAAGGCTCTTAAGGTGGAGAGACAAGTGAAGGCGGACAAAAATTATTCCCTTGCAAGAACCCCATGGAAGGCTAGTGCAGGAAGTCAAAGAAATGACAAGTTTGACAAGGGTTTCGTCAAGTCCAAAATTGAGGCACCCAAGACTACCGCTCCCGTTCCAAACAAAGGTGAAGTTTCTCAACCCAAAACTAAGTCGGTAAAATGCTTTAAATGTCATGGGTTTGGGCACTATGCCAATGAGTGTGGTAACAAGAAGGTTATGGTGATGTTGGATAGTGGGGAGTATGTTCCTCTAGAGGAGGAAGAAGAGGAAGAGGGAGTTGAGGGAGATGAATATAGTGAGGATGAGGAAGGTGCCGAGGGAGATTGTTTAGTGACTAGAAGGGTATTGAGTGCCCAAATGAAAGAGGAGGAAGAAAGTCAAAGGGAAAATCTGTTTCACACTAGGTGTAGAGTGAATGACAAAATTTGTGGGGTAATAATAGATGGGGGCAGTTGTGCAAATGTAGTGAGTGTGAACTTAGTGAAGAAATTGGGATTGACCATGCTACCCCATCCTAAACCCTATCGCTTGCAATGGTTGAATGAGCAAGGGGAGTTGAAGGTGAACAAACAAGTACTCTTGAAGTTTAAGATAGGAAAGTATGAGGATGAGCTCATGTGTGATGTGGGGCCGATGCAAGCCACCCATATCCTTCTTGGGAGGCCTTAGCAATTTGATAGGCGTGTAATTCATAACGGGTACACTAACAAGTACATGTTTGACTTTGACAACAAACACATTGCACTTGCACCCTTGACTCCAAAACAAGTGCTTCAAGATTAATTGACTTTGCAAAGAGAGAATTCGGCAAGTAAGGAAAAGAATATAGAGAATGCCGAAAAAAAAGAGAGTATGAGGGAAAATAAGAGAGAGGGCCGCTAAAAATGTGAGTGAAAAAGAGTGATAGCCGGGCAAAAGGAGAGTGAATTGATAGATGGGCCGGCTAAAAATGAGGGTAAAAAAAGAGTGATAGTCGGGCAAAAGGAGAGTGAGTTGATTGAAAATATCTCAAAAGAAAAGAGTGTGAGAGAAAAGAGGAGTTTGATAGCCAAAGTGAGTGAGGTAAAAAGAGCGATGCTACTTGAAAGGCCCATGATCATTCTCATGTTTCGAGAGGCACTTGTGAATACTAACAATGATTTAATTGCTTCTTTGCCTAGTTCTTTGTCTTCTCTTATTCAGGAATTTGAAGATGTGTTTCCCAAGGAGATCCCAAGTGGGCGCCACCACCCGGGAATTGAGCACCAAATCGATTTTGTTCCCGTGGCTTCCATTCCAAATAGGCCAGCCTATAGATGCAATCCCGAAGAGACCAAGGAACTTCAAAGACAAATTGAAGGGTTGTTGGAGAAAGGTCAAGTTAGGGAGAGCATGAGCCCTTGTGCGGTTGCTTCTTTTAGTACCCAAAAAGGATGGGTCATGGCGGATGTGCACGGACTGCCGAGCCATCAACAATATAACGGTAAAATATCGTTATCCCATTCCTAGACTAGATGACATGTTGGATGAATTGCATGGTTCCAAATTTTTCACAAAACTTGATTTGACACAAGGATATCATCAAATCCGAATGAGGGAAGGAGATGAGTGGAAAACTGCATTTAAAACAAAACATGGACCGTATGAGTGGTTGGTGATGCCTTTTGGGCTAACTAATGCACCGAGTACCTTTATGCTTAATGAACCATGTTTTGAGGGAATTCATTGGAAAATTCGTCGTTGTTTATTTTGATGACATTTTGATTTTTAGCAAGACTTTGATGAGCATGTAGTTCACTTGAAATCTGCTTTTAGGTGCCTTACGTGATGCAAAGTAATATGCTAATCTTGACAAATGCACTTTTGGTACGGATAGACTTGTTTTTCTTGGTTTTGTTGTAAGTTCACAGGGCATCCAGGTGGATGAGGAGAAAGTGCGAGCGATTCAAGAATGGAAGAGCCCTACAAATGTGGGAGAAGTGCGAAGTTTCCACGGCCTCGCCAGCTTTTATAGGAGGTTTGTGAAGGACTTCAGCTCCATTGCAGCCCCTTGACCAAGTCATTAAGAAACATGTGGGATTCAAGTGGGGAGGCTCAAGAGAAGGCATTTCGACCTTTGAAGGAGCGGTTGACCAATGCGCTTTATTGGTCCTTCCATGCTTGAAAAGACCTGAGATAGAATGTGATGCGCCGGAATTGGGAATTGGAATTGAGCCGCACTATGCAAGAAGGGCGCCCATTAGCCTATTTTAGTGAAAAGTTGAGCGGAGCCACATTGAACTACCCCACCTACGACAAGGAACTCTATGCATTGGTTCGGCTTTAGAAATGGCAAAGACTATTTGTGGCCCAAGGAGTTCGCCATTCGCACTTAATTCATGAATCTTTGAAACACTTGAAGAGTCAACAAAAATTGAACTGGCCGACATGCCCTTGGGTTGAATTCATGAAACCTTTCCCTATGTCAAAACAAAAACAAGGTAAGGAGAATGTGGTAGCCGATGCCCTTTCTGAGGTATGTATTGCTTTCCAATTTAGATGCGAGGATTTTAGGATTCGAGCACATTAAGCAATTGTACCATGTTGATGCTGATTTTGGTAAGGATTATGGGTTGTGAAAAGAATGCATGTGGGAAATTCTATCGGTAGATGATTTTCTTTTTCGTGAAAACAAACTTTGCATACCCGCTTGTTCCATGAGAAAATTACTTGTGAGGGAAGCCCATGGTGGGGGCTTGATGGGACATTTTGGTGTGGCCAAGACCTTATCGGTTTTGCAAGAACACTTCTTTTGGCCACACATGAGGAGAGATGTTGAGAAGATTTGTGCTAAGTGCCTAACTTGTTTGAAGGCTAAATCTAAGGTCCACCCCCATGGACTTTACATGCCTTTGCCTATCCCTAGTCACCCTTGGACGGACATCTCTATGGACTTTGTCTTAGGATTGCCGAGGACTAAGTTTGGTAGAGACTCCATTTTTGTTGTCGTCGATAGGTTTTCAAAAATGGCACATTTTATCCCTTGTCACAAGACCGACGATGCTTCCCATGTCGCGAATTTGTTCTTTCGCGAAATAGTTAGGCTTCATGGAATGCCTAGAACTATAGTGTCGGATAGGGATGTTAAGTTTTTGAGCTACTTTTGGAAGACTTTGTGGGGTAAATTGGGCACAAAACTTTTGTTTTCCACCACTTGTCACCCACAAACGGATGGTCAAACGGAGGTAGTCAATAGAACTCTATCAACACTTTTGAGGTCCATACTATCCAAAAACATCAAGGCTTGGGAGGAATGTTTACCACACATTGAATTTGCATATAATCGTAGTTTACATTCAGCAACTCAATTTTCTCCGTTTGAATTGGTCTATGGTTTTAATTCTCTAACACCTTTGGATTTATCTCTGTTGCCTGTTTCTGAGTTTGTCAATGTAGATGGCGAAAAGAAGGCTGAATTTGTGAAGAAGTTACATGAGAAGGCAAGGCTTAATGTTGAGCGAAGGACCGAGCAATATGTGCGACAAGCCAACAAGGGTCGCAAACATGTAACCTTTGAACCGGGGGATTGGGTATGGCTGCACATGCGCAAAGAGAGGTTTCCGGACCAAAGGAAGTCAAAGTTGATGCCAAGGGGAGATGGCCCATTTCAAGTCCTTGCAAGGATAAACGATAATGCATACACTTTGGACCTTCCCGGTGAGTATAAAGTAAGTGCTACTTTCAATGTTGCTGATCTAAGTCCTTATGATGTAGGTGACGATTTGAGGACAAATCGCTTCCAAGAGAGAGGGGATGATGAGGCCCAAGTCACCAAGGAACCCAATGAGGAGGCCCAAGTCACCAAGGAATCAAATGATGAGGCCCAAGTCACCAAGGATCCACCAACAATGTAATCAATGATTGGACCAATAACAAGGGCCCGGGCTAGGAAAATTCAAAATGAAGTCCTCAATTTATCCCGTGAGACATTTGACTTAGAAGCCCAAATTATGGCACACAAAGAAGGAGTCAAAGCGGGTCAAGAAAAATGAGTGAACACTTTAATATTTGCGGATGAAGGAGAATGCAATGGGCTGAATTTAAGCGCCCCAAACAAGTCCCAACCGGCCTAGAAAGAAGGCTTATGGCAGCAAAGAAGAAGGATCTAGAAGGCTTCTAGAAGGCTGCCCATGCACCTTGTTTTCTAGCAAAATTTCGTCCTTAGCATGGAAACAACAAGGAGAATATTCTCCAAATTATGCGCCTAGTCATAGGATCTTATCTTTATTAGATAGTTTGTTAGATCTTATCCTTTAGTTGGTTAAATCTTATCTTTATTTGTAGCCAATGACAGCCTAGAACTCTTAGATATATATAGGGCTGTCCTTATCTTTTGTAATCAGAATTTTATGAATGAAAATGTTAGTTTCCTTCCCAACCTTGTGTCTTCAAGGCTATTGAGCGATTGGGGGTTACCCGAGTACTCACGGATTTATCAATCGTCTCACCATAACGATTGTGGCATCCTTCACTTCCTTTGATTGCTGGTTTCGTCATACGAAGGTTAAGGGCTTATTACCCGTTGATTGTCGTGTGCGTGAACCCGAGGTCAAAGTTCCACGTCCATTGCTGCCCATCTCGTTTTCTTCTCTTTGATTGCTGCGTTTTTATGAGTTCTTTTCCCTAGAAGGCTCATATCATTAGACTTTGCTCGTCCACGAGTAAACAAAAATACTAATAAATACAAAAGCATATAAATAACAAAAATTAAAATCTTTTTGGAGGGTGACACTATTTACACTCCTCTATAAACCCACAAACTCAAGGAGACTCTTTCGAGTGACTCGACTATGCAGATAAATACAAAACAGATAAATTAAACTACAAATAAAACATAAAATATTTTTGGCTTCATCTCAAGTTATAAGTGTAAGGTATGCAAGTAATCTCAGTTCGGTGCTCACCACATATATGCAGGCTTAGTCATATAAAACCAACTATTCTTTTCTTAAGACTGCTACTACTTCTAATTTCTCCGTGTGTGTGTGATCACCAGTCTTAAAGAATATCTTAACTAAAACAACTTTATTAAGCCAAACACAACATTCATATGAAATCAAAGTTTAAGAGAAAATCATGCATTAAGAATTATGAGATCTACCATCCAAACCCGGTCAGTTACAGACAGAAAGGTCCCAAGGTTTTAAAAGACTTATACATCCATCCCATGCACTTCTATGTATGACATACAATGCTCTCCTATCCCAATTACTTGTAATAGCTAAGATTATGCTAACACAGTGAGCTTTAAGGTGAATAACAATGATTATGAAGTGTGTGATCAATTTCATATTACTCACTTGACAGTTAAAACAGCATAAGCATTGGCAAGAAGATCATTAGGTCTTTATTAGCTTGTAATGTAAGGCCAAGGTGATGGGGGATATGATGGAAAGGATTAGGAATTCAAAGTGAGAGAGTAAGACTACCCTTTTATCCCTCATACTTCCAAGCAAAAGGAAGTTTTCCCTTCTTAGGCTAGGACCTGCAAAGACTACAAGTGGAGGGGTGCTTTTTGTTACTTTTCAGTTTTCTTCTTTCCCCCCCCCCCAAACTTGTTTTGGGCAATATATTCTTCTAAAAATATCACATCATTCTTATCAGCGGAATTTTTCTAACATATTTTTCTCTTCAAAGCTATGCTTCAATTTGAATCTTTGTTTACACTCTTCTTTTTCCGTTTCATTTTTTGTCGACACATTTTTTTTTTTCGACAACGGAAAGAAGAAGTCTTCCGAAAAATAGCCTAACTGAAGAAAAATGGTCCTCCTAGATTCAATTTCCCGCCCACATCCTACTCTCTCAAAGGGTAGGCTAAAAGTGTATAGGCTTTTAGGGTTAAGTTAATGTGGGTTATAGAAACGATGGCGAATGGGGGTTTAAATAGTGTGCTTAGCACACTCCATTCTTTTTCATTAGGCTCAATGGGGACACTAGGGATATATTTAGTATAGGTCAGGGAATATTTAGGCTCTAACGATCCAAAGATGGCCTAAATCATTTCTTAATGCCAATTGCTCATGTAGTATTTAAAGCAAGTAAGACAACACAAAATATCATATCAACTATGGGAATTGGGGATTGAATGTTTAGCATCACTGGATTTCACATAAGCATTCGCTAAGACAGATGGTAGGGACAATTGTGGGTCCCAATGTGCACAATAATAAGATAGAAGGGGGGGGGGTTGAATAGCTTATTAACACTTTAAAACTTTTAAGTAAGTTCCTTGAAAGTTACTAGCAATAAATGAAAAGAGTCAAGTAGCGGAAGACCTTCAAGAAAATTGTTCCAGGTCTGCCGATAAGGACTACCGGTAGACCTTTTACAGATTACTTAAGTTCTGCTGAAATGGATAATATAAACAATGAAAGTAAGCAGTTCAAAAAATAGACAGACAGTAGGAAATAACACAAGTATTTTGGGATGGTTCGCACTATAATGAGTGCTACGTCCACCACCAAAGGCGATCAACCTTGGATTTAAATTGTGCACTATGTTTTCCACTTAGATCAATTACAAAGAATATCCCTAATGGATCGTGTACAAAATATTGACTTGTGTTTGGGTCTAGGGAATTAAATATCTGTAAATACAAGATATTTAATTAGATGCGAATATAGTTAATGGAAGTTAACAACAAGAAGAATAAAGCAATAAATGTTGAAGAGCGACTTCTTGTTGTTGACGAGGACTTCTAGATACTGTTAAGGATCTATTGAATGCACTTGAGCGAAAGACTTGGAGTTGTGTAGATTCGGGGCAATTCTTTAAGTGTTCGATTGATTACATGCGGTTGTCTCTTTGTTCCAATCTTCAATGGCGGTATTTATAGCAGGTGCATATCAAAAGAATCCGTTGGAAGGGCGAAGGCTTCAACGACTCTATTCATAAATGCATTAAATGCATGGGGTGTCGATCAAGATTTTCGTCTTCACAGATATCTAGAGCAGATAATCATTTCGAGATCTTCAAAAGGTGGGCGATTTGGTGTCGAATCGAGAGATGAAGCGAAAGTAGGGGCGATGCAGCTTTTACGCTTTCATTTGTCGGGGCGAAAAGTTCTTCCTGCTTTTCGGAAAGTTGCTTTCGGCGGCTTGACATGTCAGGGAATGACTTGGATTAATTCAAATAATATATTGAAATAAGTTTGAATTAATCCAGCTAGCTTTCTGCTGGAGAGGACACGTAGAAGCAAATCAGTTGGACACGAGGTCTACCGATCTTAAGCTTTGAGCAGGTCTTAGGTAAAGGCGAGAAGGGTCTTCATTGAACACGAAAAGTCCTATAAAAAAACTATACAAGGCAAAGTTCTATACACAGTTGCCACGCTAATCGATACCCAGCCCGATTAGCCACTGAAGTATAAAACTAATGTAATGTACTGATCAGATATAAATTTAACATAAGAATCAACAACAATTGAGACTAACAAGCAGACACGGTTCGAAAGTGTGCTTGAGATATATAAATGAGAAAAATCCAAGGGATCTAACTATCATGCAATTGACCCTAAGTCACAATTTAATGCAACAATTATGTTCGAATGGCTATGCATCATATTCTTGTGCATATCTTGTTGTAATGAAGTAGGAGTTATAAACTTTATAAAACTATTCTAATTAATCCATAAGTATGACTGGTGTGGGTGCATGAAGAATTTGGAGAAAAGTAAAAGTTTCGCAAAATTAAGTAAATTCCAGAAGGATTTACAGACTAAGTATGCGGTTCATTGCACTAATCTCCTCATTGACTACGACTAGCATTACCACACCTAAACTCGAGGATGCATATTTTGAATTTAATTTTTTTTAAATAATATATTTTTTAAGAAATTTGGAGATGATGACGATGACTCTTTTGATAGGAACCTAAAGGTCCTTCCTATTATAGTATTCTGGTCATGCCAACAACTCCGAAAATAAAAATAAATAAAAACAGGAAAAATAGGGTGAAGATTTAGATGGTCATCGTATAAAGAAATTTTTCTTCACCCTAAAAACATAGCCCAACTCCATTCCTCGTTAGGCTAGGACATGCTAAGACTTAAAGTTTTAAATCCCCCCCCCCAAACTTAATTTCTATTTTGTCCTCAAAATAGAGGAACATATTAGTTGATTGATGAGGTAGGACAAATATCAAAAGGAGATAACGGGTCCACCTAACGAACGAGGATGTAACTTTGGCCTCGACTCACGGTGAGTCGGGTGGAAATAACGAATGAGGATGCAACTCGGGGATCGTGCCAGGAGGCAGTCCATAATAGGTGGAGACATTTTGTCCCACCGTGTTGAGCCAACCAAATAGCCGCTCTTGGTCGGCACGAATTTGTGCCAACTGTTGAGATGCCATCTGGCCTTCTAGGGCGACCTCTTCTAGCCTATTGGAGATCCCAACGAGCGGGTCCTCCTCCTCCTCTTCGGGTTCCTCCTCTTGAGGAACCCTCGCTCTTGGGTGATGTTCAAACAAAATGGCCCTTGTAATGACCGGACCCGGCCTTGGCCTCTCCGCGTGTTTGGGCATTCTCACGCTGCCCCACAAATCAAATCGGTAATCAAATGCGGGAACGCGAACCCCACATTCGTCCTACCTCTAATAAGGGTCTTGATTTGGCCGTTGATCAAACGACCGACATCAATAGACCCACCGGTCATAATGGTGTAGGTCAAGACAACTCTCTCCCAATTCACCGTGTTTTGGTGACTTGAGGGCATGAGACGTCCACAAACAAATTTATACACGGGCTTGGCCGTGTCTTGGAGGAAGGACTCTCTCATGGTGCGTGGTCCAAAACGTGGGTTACGGTTATAGGACCACACCACACCAGGGAGAGCGATGGTCGCATTGACCACCTCGACATCGATACGGGGGTTGAGGTATGTGCTATAGTCATCGGCACCAACCGCAAAGTTGGAGGTGCCGAAATAAGTGTTAATGCTTTGGGGCGAAAAATCTATAACTATATTCCTAACATTAACGGTGTCTAGCACACCCCCATCTATGCTAATGTCGCCATTGGCATAGAATTCTCGGACAATGGGCACTACGGCTGCCCTTGCCGGAGAATCTAACAAAAGCGCCCACCTACGAGCTATCGAGTTGGGGCCGAGGCCAAAGTCTTCAGCCTTGAATCCCCTTTCGGGCACCAAGGACTTGGAGAGCTTAGCCGTGTACCTTTCTGATGCCTCGTAGGACACGAAGCGGGTGATGTCAAAATTTTGCTCTTCCTCCTAAGCGGGTGTGAGACCCCAAACTCATTACTTGCATTACTTGTTTTATACCTTGATAACTTGTTTGTTTAAAGCCTTAACATGATTAGATATCTCTTTTAGTCCATGCCTGACTCGTATTAGCATTATTGCATTCCTCGTCACTTGATTCCCTCCTATGCTTAGCATACCTTTCCGTGATGCCTCGAGTGTTGCCTTAGCTTGAATTGCACTCGACCGAGACTCGTTAGGGTTCTATTGTCTTTCATAGACGACCTTGAATGCTCGCCTTGATCATAGTAAACTTGTTGGGAAGTTTAGAAACCTTCTTGCCTTGTTTTGGCCTTAGCGATTTCACCTGTCTCCCGTTTTGCGCGTATTTCGACGTGCGAATTGTCCCTTGAGTTCCCGGACTTGTATTCAAGTCATAACCATGATTTAACAAGCCTATTCCATGCCCATGTTACCCTAGTTATATTGACCTTTGATCCGGGTTTGATTCGTCAACCAATCGTCGCTTGACTCGAGCCTTGTCCTACCTTGTTCCGGGTGATGTTCGGGTGTATTGCGGACATGTTTTGAGTTGTGTTAGACCCTAGAATGGTTGCCCATGAGCTTGGGACCATCTAGGACTTGTTTAGGTCTAGTTTTGAAGCCCCAGAAGTTCAGGCGGCCGCATGGCTCAAACGAGGCGCGCGCATCAAGTTCTGAGAGCAAATGAAAAAATGGCAAACCTCCCAGTAGTTGAGGCGGCCGCATGGCCCCTCATGAGGCGCCCGCCTCACTTCCTGTCCAGCTCTACGGGATTTTTCAGCCTTTAATCTTTTGTGATGTCATTAGCCACTTAAACCCCCTTCTTAATCAGCCCTAATCCAACCTATTAAACCCTAATCAAGTTAGGTTAGTCCTAATCTCAAGCCCTCTCCAATTGACATGTGTAATTCCACCCAATCCATGCAACATATATAAGCCTCCCTTTGTTGACTTTGCTTAATCCTCCCATTATCAGATTTTTCCTTTATCTCTCTTGCCATGGCTTATGTGTGAAGAGAAAAGGTGAGATTGGTGTGTGTGTTTGCCCTAGAGTGAGCTCCCGACTTCCGTTTGCGGCGAGACCACCGGTGTGAAGCTACCGACGAGGAGATCGTTTCTATCCGATTATCTTGTGCTTCAACTTTCTTTTCCTTGGTAGATGTAAGCTATTGATTTCCCCTCCTTAGGTTGCATGTTAGACTTGCCATGAATCCCCCTTGTCCATTGCTCCCCATGCTTTTCCATGCCCATGCCATGATCTAGGTTGACTTGGTCTTTTGAGGTTTTAATGGATATGTTCATCTTGTTCAAATTAGACCTATGCCTAGAATTAATTATATTCTATGCTTCTTTAGGAGCAATTTATGTTCTTGAACTAATATGTTTTGATGACTCTTGGGAATTTTGAATCCTAGGGTTTCACATGCCTTGTAATGATTTTCTATTGAATTGAGTCCTAGGCCTAGAACAAATTGTGTTCCATATTCCCCTACGAATAAATAACGTTCTTGGACCCTTGCATTTTGAATACCTTGAAAGTATGATTCTAAGATCCCTTGAATTCGAATTATCGACAATTAGTAACTACGGTCGTTAAACGGATTAATGACCTAGCCGATATATGCGAGAACTTAGAAGAGGGTTTGTGATGCAATTAGCGTCCCTAACTCTATTGGATGAACTATTATAGGCGACTCAGCGGAGTCAAGATTAGCGAGCTATTGAACAATACCGGCTCAGAATAATCCCTCTGACGTTCTAATCGCGTTTCCCTAAGAATAATAATTCTAGACTTTGAACTTGAATTGATTGCCACTTGATCTTGGCTGTCATATTATGGAATGACTGATTGACATGTGAGTTCGCTCTTGTCGAACTCAACCTACAGTTATTGATAAGAATAATTTACTTGTCTTGGCGAGATCGCTCTTGTCGATCTCGTTCTCTACTTGAAATTTTGTTAAGTATATATTACTTGGCATATGCATGAGTCAGTGGCATCTGTCTTTGTGCACACACGCCTCACTTGTGGCCACGGTGAAGTAACTCCCATCTTGTAATCATTTAAGAGCATCGGTGACTATCCGGGCATCTCCTCGGAAGATCGATGTACTACACATTCGATACCGCACTTTCGGATAACGCTTGTATGCGGGAACTACGTGGCGGCCCGGCTCTTCACATATCCTTATTCTATGTGATTTATTTACGCTTATGTGAAACAATGTGCATCTGGATATATATAACTCATGCTGTGTGTATCTTGCCTTGAATGTTGCATCTTGCCATGACATGCATGATTAATAGCTACGAGTCTTTATGACTTACCCTTTCCCCTTCTTGCTTTAGATCTAGCAAGGCGAGTCTTTCGTTGACTAGGCGTGTTCGTGCTTGTGCCCTTTTGATTCGCCGTTGATTCTTGGAGAGGTGGTTTTTGATGGCCTCTTATTCTTGTTTACCTTTTGTAAGGACGACGGGTTAAGCCGATCAACTAGGCGTACTGGTATTTGTGTATAACTTGTTGTAAATCTTTATTTGCGCTAGTAGTTATACTTGTAGTACTTGTAACACTTTTTGGTCTTAGGCATTGTGTAAGCCGAGCTTTGGGTTACTTGTTATTATCCCTCCATGTTTTAGTCTTCAGTGAGCATGCTTTAGCTCTTCTTTAAATTCTTGTCCTTGAGCTGTTAGCTTGGGTTCAGGCATGTAGTGTCGCCGAAGACTTGGTTATTTTGTTTAGCGTTTATCGGGTTTAAAAGTTTTAAAATATCCGGCCGTTTGGTGCGGGCGTCTTTGCGACTCCAATGTTGCGTCACGTCGTTTTTGTGAATTAAGTACTTGCATGTTTAATTGCCTACTTGTTTCCCTCCTTATTTGGGCGGTCAGACCCTCGGTCCCATCTCGGGCAGGCGGGTCGTCGTGATTGGTATCAGAGCTTGTTATAGGTTAGCTATCGGCCAGGATAGGTTCCATGGCCTAGGTGGGTTGTTTCTTGGTGTGATTTTCTAACGTCGAGTGAATTCTTATAGGTGCTTGATGGTGAACCTAGAGCGGACCGTGTAGGCCGAGGTAGAGGCCGACCGGGGAGAGTTCTGAGGAACTTTGAAGTGGGTGCCACCTCCACCTCCACCACCAGAATCCGGTGGGCATGAATGCTCGGATGGCGGTTTGTACCGTCGTATGGCGAGTTTATGACCGAGATGGCCCGGCTTGGCGAGTCGAATGTACCTCCTCCACCACCCCCCAATCGGGGAGGCGAGAGTGTCGCCACCGCGTGCGGAATATACCACACGGGTGCTTGGGGCTCGGAATAATCTTTGTGTTAGAAAGATTCTTGAAAATGAAGCCTCCATCTTTTGAGGGAGGCGGATGCTAGTATGGCCGAGCTATGGCTTGAGGATGTGAAGAAAATATTCGCAACCTTTGGATTGCGGAGGAAGAAGAAAGTGGTCTTAGGCTGCTTATAAGCTTAGAGGAGCCGCCAATCATTGGTGGGAGGTTTACTTGCTAGTTGGGAGTTGAATCGGGTGGCGCGGTGTGGCCTACATTTGAGGCGAGTTTAGGGCTACTTATGTGCCTCGGTGGTTAGGCAGCGAAGGGAGAAAGAATTCCGGGGAATTGGAAGGGGCTCCATGACTATAGCTCAGTATTCTTCAAAATTCTTGAGTTGTCCGTTATTGTGCACATCGGTGCAAGATGAGAGACACGAGGACCCGAGGTTCGTGAAGGGATTGAAGACGAATACGAGGAAAGCATGTTATCCTACGGTTAGCGGATTAGGAGTGCGGTAGATCGTGCGTATGAGATCGGCGAGATATTGAGGAGCACGAGCGAAGCATCATGCGATCTTCTCGGCGCGATCTTGCGAGCGGCCGGTAGAGAGTCGATCTTACGGAAATCGATGCAGCTACCGAGGCGTCGGCGCGGCGGTGGTCGAAATAGGCATCGATCGGTGGTCGATAGGCGCCCGGAAATCGAAGTCGCGGTAGTAGTGCTCTGCTCACGAGGCGGCAGACAACTTCGAGGCGGAGGACCGTTGGTTTGTTCTTATTGTAATAAGATTGGGCACTCTAGCGAAAGTGTCGGACCGGACTTAGCACGTGTCTTAGTTGTGGAGATCCAATCATCGGCTCAAGGGCGTCCCAAGTCTAGAAGCGGCTCGATCCTCGAGGTCGATTCGTGATCGGGATCAAGAGGATAGCGATGGGCGTCTAAAAGCGCGAGCTCGTGTCTTCGCTTGATCGGCGAGGTGTTCGAGTCTACTACGTGATCGGAGGTACTCTCGGTCTTCGGTCATCATGCTCGGGGAATCCTTATAGATCTGGTTCTACACATTCATATGTTGCATCGCATTTCTAGAACATTTATATGTCTTGCTTGATTGACCTTATGTACTTGAAGTATCCACACGTTGGGTGATTGCTTGTTGGCGTCGAAAGGTCTATAAGAGGCTGTGATGTGCTTGTTCATGATCGAGTCTTGCATGCTGATTTGGTAGTATTGCCTATTAGAGACTTTGACGTGATTCTTGGTATGGATTGGCTATGTACACACATGCTTTAGTTATTGCCGTCGTAAGAAAGTAACTTTTGCCATGCCGGTATTCGAATTTGTGTTTTCGGGAGATCATGCTATGAGTGGGGTTCATATTATTTACGCTTTGCGAGCTAAACAACTCTTATCGCGTTGTGCGGGGTATGCAGGGGTATTTAGCTTGTGTTCTCGATACTAGCATGTCTTACGCTAAGCTAGAGGATATCCGTAGTTAATGAGTTCCCGATGTCTTTTCTTCGAGTATGCTTTGCCTCCCGACCGAGAACTAGAGTTACGTATTGAACTATTGCCGGGGACTTCGCCTATTTCTAGGGCACCTTGCAGTATGGCTCCAGTTGCGTGAGTTGAAGGATCATTTGCGGAACTTCTAGATAGGGAGTTCATTAAACCGAGTGTATCTCCTTGGGGTGCACCGGTGTTGTTTGTGAGGAAGAAGGATGGTAGTCTACGGCTTTGTATAGACTATCGACAGTTGAACCAGGTTACTATCAAAAATAGGTATCCCTTGCCACACATCGACGATCTTTTTGATCAACCGAGGTTCGATTGTCTATTCCAAGTTTGACTTGAGGAGCTATCACCAGTTGAGGGTTAGGCGGAGGATGTCAGAAGACGGCCTTCCGTACAAAATGCGTTATGGTCACTATGAGTTTGTCGTGATGCCATTTGGGTTGACAGCGCGCTGCGGTTTTCATGGACCTGATGAATAGGGTTTTCCACGAATATCTCGATTGCTTTGTTGTGGTTTTTATTGATGACATCCTTGTGTACTCCAAGTCACGAGAGGAACACGCGAATCACTTGAGAGAAGTTCTTTCTATCTTGCGGAGAAAGCGACTTTGCGAAATTCCAAGTGTGCTTTCCCCGGCTTGAGCGGGTTTCTTTCTAGGAGCACGTGGTGTCTAGTGATGGTATCGCGGTGGATCCATCCAAGGTTGAGGCGATTACGAGTGGAAGGCGCCTGAATGCGGTGACCGAGGTCCGTAGTTTCTTGGGCCTGGCAGTACAAGTAGATTCATTGAGGGGTTTCGAATCGCTACTCCGATGACTAATTTGACTCAGAAGAAGTCTATTTTATATGGAGTGATAAGTGCGAGGTTTTCGAGGGATTGAAAAGGAGGTTGACTGGCT
>JABEVN020002534.1:0-21128 GCA_013146195.2 Codonopsis lanceolata
CCATCACATAATACTCAATCATAAATTACATCATGCTATCGTCATGAAATAACTTTATATAAAATCATGTTATGGCATCCATGCTCAACATTAATAAAACATGTTATCATTGTAGTATAACATCTCACTAAAATCCATGTCAAGGCATTTATATGCTTAACGATCATAATTTTGTTATTGATATAACATAGCCTTCCGATGATTTTCAAGGCATATAAACTTAACAACAATAATTTTTAACATAATGCCATATCCGAATAATATTCATGATAAAGCATATTAACATAACAACGGTAATTCATGTTATTGTTATAACATAGCCTTCCCATAATATTCATGTCAAGGCATATAAACTTAACAATAATGATCTATACCTTTGGCATAAAACCACATTCCAATAATACTCATGTGATAGCATACATGCTTAACAACATTAATCAATATGTTATCTATTAAGTATAACATGTAAGAAACCAAACAAACATCATATCATATCCAATTCACCAAGCACGTTATTCACTTAAGCACTTGTGAAACAATTCATGTATAAGGGATATGATACCATTACCCAAATTCCTCCGCTGCACGCTCCCGCAAAAACACGTGCAAAACCCTTATGTGCCCTCGATATCCCTTCGTAGATATCGACGCCCCCGAGACGCCTCCGCCGAGTTCCATAGTTATCAAAGTCATGTGCTATTACTACAACTAAGATAAACTACTTCCCCACCGTGGCCATCGATGGAGGGTGTGTGCAAACCCGGCACGGCGATCCATCGCGATCACGAATCTCACAATTGTGAAGACGATGTATCGTCCCACCAAAACTCAACCAAACGGCAATTGACTCAAACCCAAGCACAAGTAATATATACTCATATGCTCAAACAAGTAGGTAAACACTCTACTATCAAACTAGTCATGCAATTCATCCACAACTAGCATAAACATCACAAACCGAGAATCATATAAGTTTCATAATCAAGTGTGCTTCACACACTTCAAAAACTCTTGGAGGCTCGACCTCCCCAAATTCCGTAGGACTTAAAATTATAGTTCCTAGGATTCATACTAACCCAAAGGTTAACTCCGTTGAGTTCAATCTAAGTTTTCCGAAAATTCAAGGAATAGAAGCTAGGCTTCATCATCCCCCTATATTCATAACTATCGCCCGAAACCATAATCCCAATGTTCAATATACTCATATAAACCCAACAAATTATTTAACAAAGCAACTTAGAACAAATTAATCATCTTGAGCATAATTTCATCTAAGTCATCATACCAATCATAACCTTCAAAACATGATTAAAATTTACAACATGGTTTAATATAATCTCTTAAACATGTGTAATCTCAAAACTAGGCTTACAATCATGTTTGACAAGCCGAAACACAATTTGGGGAAAATCCTTCCAAGCATCTTTGTCATTCAAGCTCAATACCCATAATCAATTCATATAGCAAAGTTTAATATACTCTATTAAGCATATAAAACACATTAATCAAGCTCACATCATCAATTTGCAAGCTAAAACAAAATTAGGGCAAGGCACCCTCCAAGAATCTCAACCAAACCAACATCAATCCACATGAACAATCAACATAATCAAGTTCAATAGGCTAGTTAGAACATGAATTTCACATAATCATGGTCTCACATAGGCCAATCAAGTTCTATCATGAATTTGAAATCCTGGGTTCATGCATCTTCTATAAACCCTAACAATGGCTTCCATTGACCCAAATAGCACACATGGTTGATTCCCTAGGGTCAATGGAGCCTAAAAAGAAGGAGAAGAAAGGTAGAAACTTACAAAAACTTAGCCCTAACAAGCTGAAAATTGTGCCCCTAGAGATGATGTTCTCCTCAACTCTTTCTTCAACCTTGAAGGTAGAATGGGGAAGAAGAAGACTCCATTAATGGCCTCCAAGCTCAGCCCTTCAAGACCAATCGAATCTCTCTTCAAGCTTCTCTCAAGCCCTTTGAGCCCTGAAATTGCAAGAAGAGAGAAGAGGAAGTCGACTTTCTCGCGGCCGAACTATGAAAGAATGAGCGGCGATTGGTTTTATATGGGGATTAATCTCACTAATTAACCCACTAATTAGCCCCTAATCTCTAATAGATGTTTAGGATTAGTTTAGGTTAAGTAAGTTGGGTTAGAATGGTTTAAAATGGGTTAATGGTAAAACTGACAAAGAGAAAAAGGGGCAAATCCCACATTCTCGAAATGGACCCTCGCGGTCGTTAGGGTTGATGCGATGCCGCATCAAGCCATTTCAGCATTTAGGTTTGTTCAATCCTTGCTCGATCCCGCCTCTCCGCGTATGCTCTCGAGTCCTTCCAAGCCAAAATTGGTCTACAATTCAACCTTAATGTCCTCAATCTATAACCAAAGGAATCAAGTCTCAAACCTCATCAAAACATGGCCAAGAACTCAGGCAGAACTCGCCCGAACGACGACCGGAAAAGTGAAACTGAAAAGGGTTTTCGCTAGAATCCAACTAGCAACCAAACCGTCGATGCAACTAGCATCTAACAAACATCCAAGGCATGTAAATGATGTTTTAAATGCCCTTTAACAATAATCCATGAAGTTACAACATAAATCTTAAACCCGAGATTCAAAGCATCTCGCGAAAGAAAAGTGCATACATGCATCTCAAACGACGTCAACGATCATGCTATTGACTCTAAACATATACGGGAGCTAAATGAACATGTTTATGATGATTATCAATGTATGAATCCATGCATAACACAATCAAGCAACATTTTAGGTTTTACATTCTCCCTACTTTAAGGAATTTAGCCCCTAAATTCTTACCGTAGTCATCAAACAAATGAGGATATTTCTCTCGCATCTCCAACTCGGTCTCCCAAGTTGCTTCCTCGATCTCGTGATTCTTCCAAAGGACTTTCACCAATGGAATTCTCTTGCTCCTCAAAACTTGCTCTTTCGTGTCAAGTATCTTCACCGGCTGCTCCACATAAGACAAATCCGGCTGAAAAGTAATCTCCTCATACTCAAGAACATGGGAATCATCCTTAAGATATTTCCGTAACATAAACACATGAAACACATTATGAATCTCCGCAGTAGCAAAGCCACCCCGTAAGCCAAATCTCTTGGTACCCCTTCTAGGCGATACCTTAAGAAACACAAGGTCTCCAACCTGAAATTCCAAATCTCTCCTTCTATTATCCGTATAACTTTTCTGTTGACTTTGAGCGGTGAGCGATCTATCCCGAATTAATTTCACACTCTCAACTGACTGCTGAACAATCTCTGAACCCCATAATCTTGCAAAGCCTGCCAAAACCTCGATGTAAACCTCGATCCCATCCGAAACAATACTAACTGAACCCCGTGCAATCTAACAATCTCCTCAGACATAAAATGCCGCTAACGGACTCAATGAATATGTCGTCGCAATCGAATAAAATGAGCCGACTTCGTGAGTCGATCAATACAACCCAAACGGCATCAAAACTTTTACGGGTACGCGAACACCCCGAAACAAAATCCATCGTAACATGTTCCCATTTCCACTCTGGAATATCCAACGGCTGTAACAACCCCGCAGGTGCTCCGTGTTCACCTGGCCGACAAGTGAGACACCTCGACACACGATCTGCTATTTGTCGCCCACATCATCAACCGAAGGGACACAAACTCTACTCTCGAAGTCAAAACCCATCTTGGTTCATCGCGAACTCATACTCGTAATTCCCACTCGAACCACAAACCTAGACTCAGTCTCCGAGTCTACTATCTTACAAATCAACCAAGGAGGCAAAAACCAAACTACCAAAAATCCCACATTCACAAGTTCAAAAATTTTCAATAACCATAATACCAAGCACTTTAGGTTGAAAATATCTTGACTCATACTTGAGTCGCATAGCATTCACAAATTCCATGACTAATTAATTAAGCATGTGAATTCCAAATATATCCTCGGAGCGTATTCAAAGACTTTATAAACATAAGTCTCCCGAAACTATTTGCTTCGGAGCTACAACATGAAATATAAATACAAGAATTCTAAATCATGAGAGGTAAAGATAGCTGATAGAGCAATTCGTAACTTAAGGAAGAGTGTTCCACAACACACTTCTAAAACAAGTAAGTTAACATTCAGATCATGCAAGTCATGCTCGCAACTTCCAAATCATAGACAATGCATATAAGAGCATCATGTGAAAATTTATTCCATTTATTTTTCTTTTCTTCCGTAAGAGGTTTAGTCAATTTCTAACCTCGCTACTACCAATCCTAGTCCACCAACGAACCTCTTGATCACCAATTTAGGTACCGCTAAATTGATTTCAAAAGCTTTCGCTGCAAGGATGCGAAGGGTTATGAGAAAATCTTAAGCATCCTTTACTACGCCTCACATAATCATGCAACAAGGTAATCATGGCATATCCATAAGGCATGAGAATCAAGATTTTATCATGCTATACTTTAAACAAATTACATTGCTTACTAATGCATATAAGCATGTTCATACTCAAATACAACTATTTCCGTTAGACATATTTATTACTCTTATAAACCATGTCTTTTCTTTTTAACAAAATGCATTTACCATGCATGTTCGCGATAAAGATCATATATTAATTCTCCTTTTAAAATAACACACGCACGGTACAAGTTATGTCTATACTTCATAATCACAAATATATTTTACTCATAATTTTAAATCATCAACGAAATGATAAAATTCTATCATTAACAAGTGTTGCATGTACACATGTATATCATGCAAATATGATATAAAATAACCAAGTATCATCATACATCTTCTCATATACTCCATGTAATTCCCGCTATTCCTCGAATGTATAAACTCATGTAACTCATAACCATGCATAACGGTTAATCAAACAACTATTATAGCACATGAGATTTCTAAACTATTCATACATGTTTATAACACAAAACCGAGAAGACGCACGCATAAAAATTCCTTCATGATAATTTTTCTAGGCAATGGCAATTCCAACAAATAACAAGGTTCAGATATTCACTATACTCGCCTAACAAACTTCCGTAGTAACTCCAGAGTAAGGAGGTAACATTCACTCTAGTACTCACAAATACCAAAACTCTCAGAAAATCTTTCATTACCTTAGTCCAAAATCTCGATTCGCAAAACACACACGAAATACTCGCGGCAACGACACCCTATTAGTCGCGATTAATTAGGTATACTTACTCGTAATAACCGTAATCCATCTCAAAACCACTAAGTATCGATCGGTTCAAGCTGCCCTACTCATATAAAATCACACAACAAAGTACAATTATTTTATCATACACATATCTCTATAGCATACAAATTTAACGCACCACTAGTATTTACCACTAGTAGCATTAACACATATTCAATATTCACATATGTATAACATCGCCATCCATATAGGCTTACATAACCGATTACCTTATCGCAATCGACTGCCTACCGACAATTCAAGATTCAACCCAAAACCATAAACCAATCCCATACCGGGACATCCTCCTCAATAATATCCATAAATCGAGGAAAGCAAAAGTAATTAAATCTCAACACACAATGCAATGTATGTATTAATGCATATGAGTTACCGATACAACGTGCACTCATAATAGCGATAATAGCAACCAAATATCCGTATAATGAATTACCTCCTATCCAAGGTAGGTCTCAAAACTCCGCAATGGCCGACCGCCACGCACGCAAACAACCTCAAACCCTAGCTCGTCTATAACCATTTCACTAAGGGTCACTAGACTGCTTATTAGCGCTCTTAGAGTCATTAATCCTCAATTTAAGGCAATCCATTCTATGTGATCACCAATATTGCTCCAACACCTACACATGGTGTCACATTTCTTTAAACGAAATTTATACAACAATTCATCACCTCTTCATCTATGAATTTAGGTAAAAGCATCACTCCGCTTACTAGTCCACGGATTTGCCTACACAGCTTCGTGAGGTACTAATATCCTCTAACCACATCATCAACCTTAATATTCCCCGAGGTCCTCTCTCGTGCCTTAACATTTAACTTTTTCTCGTAGTATAAACCAGCCTCTCGAAAATCCGTAAGTCGTATCAAAATAAATTGCCTGTAACATCTCATCCTTAATCCTTAACTCTTTCACAATTTATGGAGTCTTCCTAGTCTCATCCTAGCTAAGTGCTCTTACTCTAATGAGCTAACTTTATGAAAATCCATAAATATTGAATCACAATATCATAATATTCGCCACCAATTCTCCGGTGGATTCTCAATCATGGATACTACCAGTACCACCCTATATTTATCAACATTGGCACTTCTACTAGTGCTAACCTCCATTCTAGTTCAAACATCTTAACATACTATAACTCTCGACGTTAAGATATAACAAATCACACAAACCAACCCCCAAAGCCAAGGAAACTATCCCTACTGAAAGCTAAATTTATAATCATAGCTCGATAAATCAGGATCTAATCTCGAATCCCGATCTCAATACGAAATCCCAAGGTCGTGCCGCCGTAAAGCAAATAACAACAAACAAGTAGCAAATAATGGGTAGGGCCATAACGGCGATACACCGACAACTCAAAACATACACGAAGCAAAATATAACATAACAAGGGCGCCCGAGCTAACAAGCTCAAACTAAAACAACCAAAGAGATAGTAAATCTCTCGGTCCAAAAATTCGACTCGCGTGTCGCAACATTAGGGCACGTAGAACAAACTCCCTCGTTATGCAATTCAATATAGAGCATAAAATAAACCAAGTCATCGGCGGCTACTGAACCCAACATTACACTAAGTCTAAGACTCTAGTCTAACAACTCAACGGCTAAAAACATGCCGGAGTACAAACATAATATTTAACTAGCAATTTAACATGCTAACATAATCACCAATTAACCAAGCGACCAAAACCACCGCCAACAACATGAGTACTAACATTTATAAGTACTAACAACCGAAAACATATGGAGATATAACCATAAATAAACATCCAAAGACGACTTCTACTTGTCGGCTACCAAAAGAATAAGCTAAACAACATAATTACAAATAACACAATTCACATTTAGGTTGCTACCCCAACATGAAGTTTACATAACTTCATCTTTCCCAACGACCTCACCAAAAACAAATAAACTATCTAAGTAGCAACCTTGCCAGAAATAATACTTCGTCAACGCAATCTTCTTGATTTACTTGATCCGCACGCTCGGCTCGGATCTAGGAAAGCAACCAACAAATAAAAGTAAGTCACAAAGACTTAGTAAGTTACTAACCGTAACTTCCTATCATGGCATAATACTCAATCATAAATTACATCATGCTATCGTCATGAAATAACTTTATATAAAATCATGTTATGGCATCCATGCTCAACATTAATAAAACATGTTATCATTGTAGTATAACATCTCACTAAAATCCATGTCAAGGCATTTATATGCTTAACGATCATAATTCTTGTTATTGATATAACATAGCCTTCCGATGATTTACATGTCAAGGCATATAAACTTAACAACAATAATTCCTGCTTTTAACATAATGCCATATCCGAATAATATTCATGATAAAGCATATTAACATAACAACGGTAATTCATGTTATTGTTATAACATAGCCTTCCCATAATATTCATGTCAGGGCATATAAACTTAACAATAATGATCTATACCTTTGGCATAAAACCACATTCCAATAATACTCATGTGATAGCATACATGCTTAACAACATTAATCAATATGTTATCTATTAAGTATAACATGTAAGAAACCAAAACAAACAGCATATCATATCCAATTCACCAAGCACGTTATTCACTTAAGCACTTGCGAAACAATTCATGTATAAGGGATATGATACCATTACCCAAATTCCTCCGCGCGTGTCGCTCCTGCAAAAACACGTGCAAAACCCTAACAATGGCTTCCATTGACCCAAATAGCACACATGGTTGATTCCCTAGGGTCAATGGAGCCTAAAAAGAAGGAGAAGAAAGGTAGAAACTTACAAAAACTTAGCCCTAACAAGCTGAGAATTCGTGCCCTAACAATGGTGTTCCTCCTCAACTCTTTCTTCAACCTTGAAGGTAGAATGGGGAAGATGAAGACTCCATTAATGGCCTCCAAGATCAGCCCTTCAAGACCCACGAATCTCCTCCTCAAGCTCTCTCTCTCAAGCTCTTTGAGTGCTCCCAGAATTTGCAAGAAGAGAGAAGAGGGAAGTCGACTTTCTGCTGGCCGAACTATGAAAGAATGAGCGGCAGATTGGGGTTTTATATGGGGATTAAATCCTCTAATTAAACCACTAATTAGTCCCTAATACTCTAATAGGTGTTTAGGATTAGTGTTAGGGTAATTAAGTAGGGTTAGAATAGGTTTAAAATGGTTTTAATAGGTAAAACTTTCGGACAGTGAGAAAAAGGGGGCAAATCCCGACATTCTGGAAAACAGACCCTTGCGGTCGCTTAGGGTTAGGGTGATGCGACCGCATCCAAGCCATTTTCAGCATTTAGGGTTTTGTTCAATCCTTGCTCGATCCCGGCCTCTCCCGCGTGCGTTCTCGAGTCCTTCCAAGCCAAAATTGGTCTACAATTCAACCTTAATGTCCTCCAATCTATAACCAAAGGAATCAAGTCTCAAACCTCATCAAAACATGGCCAAGAACTCAGGCAGAACTCGCCCGAACGACGACCGGAAAAGTGAAACTGAAAAGGGTTTTCGCTAGAATCCAACTAGCAACCAAACCGTCGATGCAACTAGCATCTAACAAACATCCAAGGCATGTAAATGATGTTTTAAATGCCCTTTAACAATAATCCATGAAGTTACAACATAAGTCTTAAACCCGAGATTCAAAGCATCTCGCGAAAGAAAAGTGCATACATGCATCTCAAACGACCTCAACGATCATGCTATTGACTCTAAACATATACGGGAGCTAAATGAACACGTGTATGATGATTATCAATGTATGAATCCATGCATAACACAATCAAGCAACATTTTAGGGTTTTACAGGTCAGGCAGGTTGTCCCCCTCTTGTCTGTTCCTCCTTTTTATATATATTCTTTTTCTTAAAAAATAAAAATAAAAATTTGGATTGAATCAATTGAGAAATTTGGGTAACGCGAAATTTTGAGTAAAAAAAAAACGACAAGTTCAGAAAACCTCCCATAATGAACTTACCAGCATAATTAAGTCCCGGTGATGGTACTGCTTTGTCCTGCAGCTAAAAGCCCAATAGCCCAAATATAGAGAATTTCCACTAGTCCTCCAACAAGTTTTTCTTCCAAAAATTTACCAGCATTTCAAATTGCTCGGTACCATAAAAAGCTTTTGCAAACACTGTCATAACAAATAGATTAATCATGAATGAAAACTCCCTAGGCAGCGGTTGACTTTATTGAGTAGTATCTGACATCTTCTCGGACACGTCTAGGTTTTTGGCGATCAATCTATCTTGACTGGACAAGGGCATAATGTAAAAATACATTGTGAGGCGTTATAATGCAACCCACTACTCAAGCGCTTGCTGTATTGTTTTGGAGCTTAGTTTTGGCACCGTGACACCGCAAATTGAAATAAACAGTCACATGTCTATCGCTGAAGTGGAGCTCTTGTAGATATGATACATACTATAGAAACCCCTTACCAAGAAGAAGTTCTTTTCCATTAGGCTTTGTCTCACCAAACATCCATGCAAATGAAACGACCATCGTTGCAATGAGAACAACAAAAAGTGCGTTCAGTTTCCTCACCCCATAATTCTCAAGAAACAAAAAGATGAAGCTGTAATGGACAAAACAAATAAGTAAGATGAAAAAAAAATACAATCTCGGGTAAGCTCATTAGTAACAAAAGGGAAAGGATTAGATAGGTACATCGAGTGTGCGACGACAAGATTCCTGTTCACATTCTGAATCAAAAGGAAGACCTGTGAATAGGATAACATCTGCAAAGTTCTCCAATGAGCTTGGAATTATTGCCCATAGTATGATACCTCTTGGAACAATATCCTACAAGAAACTTGAGGACGCTGAAAAGAATTTTCTTTATTAGCGCATCAAGGTCTACATTTTAATTATGAATCATTTTTTTACTATATTTTTACTCAATATATTATCTTCCTACATAGCTGAAACCAATGTTTTACTTATAACATGACAGATTTAATTTGATTGATGATGGGCCGCATGTCAAAAGGTGCATATATACAATTGTTGCCAGCCACTTTAGGGATCATGTGTGTAGGCTTCATAAGACATAGAAGAAGACCATTGAGGATGGCATGTCATGTGCCGAGGCACGCAAGAATCCTCCTGAAGGAGTAGTGGAAAATGATTGGGTGATTCGGTGTGGTAAGTGGGAAAATGAAGAATACCAGGTACTTTATTTTTTCTCTGATTTTTTTGTCATTGTCTATATTTGAAATCTTACACTTAGCGCAAACAATTTTTACTATTTCTCAAAATTGAAAGCATGAACTTCTTAGTTGATATTGGGTGTATTGCATATTTATTTTTCTCCTTTTACTTGTCATGGTCCATCACTTAGTTTCTTTATATACAACAAAAATGTGCCAAGAATGCAAACAATAGGTCTGGACGCATACCTGGTCTTGGTTTTGGCCCAAGGCCAGATAAGTCCAACCCACTTCGGGGTGCCTCTTCTAAAGTGAGACAAGATGAGTTGGAGTCTATTGTGTCAACACAACAAGAACAACTACAATACCAAGGAGATCAGATTCAAAGATTGGAAGAGATGTTTATAAAGCTGATGGAGGAGCGGAATGCTTCTACCTAGTTTATGGTTAGTATGTCTATTCTTATTCTTCTTTTTCATCTTCTTCTCTGCTATCCCTTTCTCTCTCCTTTGCATGATAGTTTTGTAGTATCAAACAAGGATGGGAAGTTCTGATATGTATAAACTCAATAACATGTCACTTGGCATACTTCATTTACATAGGTTTAATTGAAGTGTCAACCTCATTAGGCCTTGTCGTACTCTATTCTCGAGGGATATTGCTTGCCCACCACCTAATGGTAGCTGATAATCACTTTTGTCTTTTGGGTTCTGTTAAGAAGAATTAGTTCCTGACTGTTCACTGAACAAAGATGTCTTTCACTCATGAAACATAGAAATAGGAATGAATAAAATTGGTCAGCCTATTTGTCAATTGTATTAAAACAAAACATGACTACTTCACGTAAAAGAGATGTCAGGCTCTATCTGACAATCAACTACACTAAATGAAACAAAAAAAAACATAGTATCTATAGATGTTACAACATCAGGACAGGTTAAAAATTAGTCGAGTCAGAGTCGGTCATCAATTGAACATATCAAAGAAAAGAATCCCCTGTAACATCTGATAACTAAGTTAGCATATAAAATTGAAACAATTATTCTTTTATAGCTAGAAATTTATTGCGTAATCTACAGACTACAGATTTCCTTAATTTCTATAGAAAGCAGAATTGAGTGTAGAAATTCAAATGTCAAATTAACCAAAGAAGAATAGGGTTTGAGGACTGGCAAAGAAGATCTTGTTTAGAAGCTTGACCATAGACCAGTTCAAGAAGCAGTGCACTCCTAAGATTTCTTTATGTCCCTAGCCCCATCCCCTATTGAATGAATCCCTAGGCAGTAGGCACGTAATCTATCCAAATCAATAACAAATCAAAAAAATGAAATGGATTCGAAAGACATCAAAACAATGATGTATCAGATTACTTGTCTTCTTGTAGTTGGATCTACAAGTGTTTGGAATGCTCCAAATTCTAATTGAGCATCTACTTGGACAAATTCAAGTACCGGGAAAACTTGTGCTCGACAGATAGTGCCGTCATAAATCTTTACAAAAACAGCATCCTAAAGATAACTGAAATACAAAGAATCAGAGCTCTCCTAATATCTTCACCTTTTCAGACAACAAGGACATGCATGAAATGAGAAAAGAACAAATACACTTGGCCATGTGCAGGAGCAGGCCTTGGTGCAGACTTCTCAGCCATTGCAACACTGATTTTATAGCCCCTGAGGTCATAATCTGATAGAAGTAGAAACTCACGATAAGCATCCACCAACAAACAAGTTACAGTAGTAAAGACACAGAGTTAAAATCAAAAGTTTACTATTATAAAAACCGCCAGCAGAATGTGCAGCAGAAGGATCTTCATATCCTTTGTAGTTTCCTTGCTCATCTGTGTATATTTTGACATTCCTTGGACACTGAACCCTAATACTAGGACAAACCCAAAACTCAAATCCTCTGTTTGGTTCAAGGAAAGCACAATACATAAGGACAAAAAGGTAAAGTGAAAACAAATAAAACATTGTTATGAAGTCAATTGCATAATTCATACTTCTTGGACACCAATTGTGGAGTATAACAAAGTGTATTATACCATTTTGAAAGCTTGTGAGTTTTCCTGAAAGGAAAATGACCGAAAGGCGCTCGCCTTTGACAACTATGGGGGTAGGTAAAACATAGATTGAGAACGTGGAAAGATTTCTTGAATTTGGTGCTAGAAACCATTGTTTGGTTATGTGGCATTGTTGCTTGTGAGGATACAACTCAACTCTGTTTTTGTCCCTTTTTTCTTCATTCAATTCAGTCCATTTCAGTGCGGTCCTGTACCAGGTCATAAAACAAGCTAGAAATGTCACCCCTTGCCTAACTGCAGAACCCCTAGTCAGGTGGAATGAGTTACATTTGGGTGACTTCCAAGCATTTTACGTGTATATTCTTAGGATTGAGCTATTGCTTATGGGGGGATGATTTAGAGATTCTTGTGAGAGTTGATGTGTGAATACCTGGATATATATGTAGTTTGGCTTGCTGATTGGATATGATGTTGATCTATAGTAATATATAGGTCTCGTTCTCTGTAATTAAACTATAAGGTAGGCTAGCTGTGTGTTGCATTGAGCATGTCAAGATAAATAGCTTAGCTACTTTAATAACTTAGTAGTCTTTAAGATGAACAATGCAACATTGCTGCTGCTGGTTGGAAGTTTGTTATCATCATTAATGTTTTCGTGAAATACGGCATTGAGTTAATTTGTAAAATGGTTAGATACCTTGCAGTGGTTGGAAATTGTTTGTTATAAGAAGCAAGAGAGAAACCGGTCAACAAGCCGACATGGAATCAACTGATAAAAAGCTCAATTTCTGAAATACGAGTAATGAAATAAAATGTTATGTAAATTTATACTATTTTGTGAGTAATTTAATATTTTGTGAGTTTTAATCATTATATATGCATGTACGTATATATCATGTATGTCATTTTCACTTTTCACTGCCCCTATTTATTTTTGCAGATTTTAGGTCATCTTGAGGTGTGAGAGTACTTGGTATATATGACTTTTGTGATATAGCTATTTTTATCAATGAAGAATTACACAGAAGGCTCATCAGCAAGTTGAGTGATTAACTAGTCAGACGAGAAAGTCTTTTTTTTTTGTCTTTGTTAATAGGTGGGTTACATAATTTTGGAAGCGAAGCTAGTTTATCTTGTTTTTGGACAATGGATTGCTCTATAGCTACCTAGTCGTTAGTAAGTTTATGGTAGGATTCACATTTTGTGTATTAAGATTAGTATTGGTGCATCCATGAACAAAATTGTATACATGCTTTTCAATATAATAAAATATGATGGTCTTCAAAAACTATGCATGAAGATATGTTACAGCACGATCTACATATTTTCATGGTTATATGAAAAAGAAAATATTAATTTCGTAGTTAAACAGTCGCAGGCTTGTTACACATCACCTTCAATTTATTTTGTAGTTATAAAATAATCCATCGACTACAAATTATTTTATAGTTAAATAATAACCCAACAACTACAAATGATTTTATAGTTAAATAACACCCAACAACTACGATTTATTTCGTAGTTAAATAGCAATACAATAACGATGAATTTTTTCATAGTAAAATAACAACCCAACAGCTACGAATTATTTCATGGTTAAGTGACAACTCAATAGCTACGAATTATTTCATAGTAAAATAACACCCCAACAACTACGAAATAATTCGTAGTTGAATAAAGCCCCAACATCTACGAAATATTTTGTAGTTAAATGGTAGCCCATCAACTACGAACTATATTTTGTAGTTAAAACGCTGAGGTCTTGCGACAAACAATTTTGAAGGTATTATAGACGCATTTGCGACGAAGACAATTTGCGACGAAATTTTGTGTATGTAGACAAATTATGCCATTTGACGACGAAAGAATTTTTCGTCGCCAATAACTTTAGCGACGCAAGCATAGGCGATTTAAGATGCGATTTAAAGTCACTTCAGTCAAATGTCATTAGCGATTTAAAGTGATATTTTTGGCTTCAAATTTTTTCGTAGCAAAATGACTTTTTTCTTGTAGTGTCAACTGGAAGAGCACCATGAAAAAGCCTCCAAATAAGCCCACTAACCTTCGTAGGAATCCCAGAACGCCAAATCTTCGAAGCCCAAGGAACTGGAGGACCCTGATTACGGATCAGATTATAGTACACTGAATTCTCAAAATCATCGGATGTTGAGTGGGAAAAGACCAGTTTGTTTGTAACAGACGAATTAAGCCGCACTCGCCGAATAGCATCATGGTATTTTTCAGGAATAAGAGGGAGAAAATCATCAATAACGGGCCAAGCATCCTTCACCTGTAGGGATACATCCATTGGTAAAGGACCATACAAGACATCGCCACACCAGTTATCTGACCAAAACGCAATGTCCCCCGACCCAATAACCCATTGAGTGTTATTGCGAAGAGTTTCCAACCGATCGCCACTGCTTCAAATTTTAGACCCCCTCAGATATTAATGGAGAGCCTCCTCGTCATATATTTAGACCTCACGAACTCAGCCCATAAACATGTTCCCTGAAGCGCCACCCAAGCAAGCTTAGCATGAAGAGTTGCCATGACATGATGCAACCGCCGTAAAACTAATCCATCTTCCTGAATAGGACGGCAGATTGTATCCCAAGCTATCCAATGCACCCGTCTCCCCCCTTTAGAACTCCACAAAAAAGAGGCAAAGGCTTTCTCAATGCATTTAATAATTATGTTCGGGACCTTGATAGCAGCTAGAGTATATAAGGGAATACTACACAAGACCGATTTAAGAAGCGTTAATTTACCTCCAAAAGATAACAGTCTAGATTTCCATCCCCCAATTTTATTAGTAATACGCCCCACCAATTCTTCAAAATAAATCCCCTTGGTTCTGCCTTGAAAAAGAGGAACCCCCAAATAAAGTAACGACAACTATCTATTAGAACATCCTATCCAATTTTCGATATCTTTTTTTTTTCTTTCAATTTTCGATATCTCTATGCCTCCTTTGAGAACATGTATGAGAAGTATAAAACCTACTTTTGGCTAGATTAATGAGTTGCCCCGAAGCAGCCTCGTACATACCCATGATGCGACGAAGCCCTTGAATGGAAGTCTTGACCCCATTACAAAGAGAAGCATATCATCGGTGTACAAAAGATGTGAGATAATCACTCCACCACGTCCATGCATATAAGGAATAATCCGGCCAGCCTGAATTGCCAAATTAATGTTACGAGATAAAATCTCTTGCGCCATCACAAACAAAAAAGAGGTGGCGCCGCTCGGCACTTTGATACCACTATTTGGGGTATCACTGGCACGATATGATTAACAGTTGTGATTGTAGGAGCAGTACGACGACAGTGATTTGGTATCTTCTCTATCCCTTATGTGGCTTCCTATGGACACTTTATGTGATAACAAAGTGTTAGTTGAACATGAGATCATATTGACCGTGTTTGTATTGATTAATGTTATTGAGAGACTTGATGTGTATATACACTTGACTTGTGAGAAGGTTGAAGGTTGCGATTTAGAAGATAATCACGGCTGCACGGGAGTGTATGACGCCTCACCGCGAGTATTGAAACGTTAACGTTGTGTTAGGATGCTTAGTATATGCATTGGTTGTAGACTTGGTCTAGAGCTTAAGAATGGATAGTTTTGCGGAGTATAGGCATTACGATTATCAGAAGACGTGACGATTCCTTGTGATTTCTAGTGAGTTATCTCGGTTGAGTGTACTAGGTACATAGGTTTTGTGGTAGCTACGACTGTTGTTCGCCAAGGTAATAGACCTTGTTACTTGGTCTGAATTTTTATTCAGTTATGTGCATTAGTCATAGGAAACACATACTTGATGCATTTATATTATAGAATATTAAATTCTCACTGCATAATTATTATCTCCTTCTTATTCATTTCATTAGCATAGGAGACTGTTAGAAGGATGCTTAAAACTTTTTATTCATGAACCTTCGCATCCTTGCGACGGAAACTTTTGAAGTTAATTCAGTAGGTACCCTGAATTGGTGACCAAAAGGTATTCGTCGTTGGACTAGGATTGGTAAGAATTAAGTTAGAAATTGACTATACATGTTACCAAATGGAATGGACAGAAATGGAATGACTTTTCAAAACATTTCAATTATGTGCTCTTATGTGTTCATACCCGTGATTAGGAAATCGCGACTGTGATTTGCATTGTCTAAATGTTAATTTAATTATCTCTACCATGTTTGCAAATTGCTCCATAGGCAAATATTATTTCTTTTAACTTAGAACCTCTTGTGCTTGACTTTCATGTTGAACCCCGAGACAAATAGTTTCGGTAGTTGGATGTTGAAGCGTCCTTGAATGTGTTTTTCATGTTGAAATTTGGGGTTTTGCTTACATTATTGGCATAGTATCGTTCGTATGTGTATTTACGACTCAAGTATGAGTCATGTTATTTTCGATCTTAAGTGTTTGAGGTTGTTGTGTCTATTGTGGATTCGTGGACCTTCAAATTTGGATTATTGCAGTTTGACCCTTGTGTAGTATGTGGTGGTAGACTCAGAGATTCGAGTCAAGGTTGGTAGTTTTGAACTCGAGTGTTCACCCGGGATTAAGAGACACCGTAATAATTGTCTCAATGCATTTTGGTTGAGTGTTAATCTAACATTGGTTCGTGTTATGGTTTATAATTCGGGATGAATTCTTTTTAAGGTGGAGAGAGTGTAACACCCCGCTCCTTCGTTAGCTCGGTTTGCATGCCATACTTGCACTTCTTTCTTTGTCGACTGTATGTTTGGTTTGTGAGAGGGTCTAGATGTGAATGAGAGACCACATTAAGACCAAAACACTATTAAGAGATTCCATATAGTTGTCGATTTGCTAAAGTCACAAGTCGTGACTCGACGATAGTCGGAATGCGACATGATTGAGAGTTTGCTTGCGTTTTGGGTTTGTGACCTCAGTTTGGTCCTAGACCTCTACAAGATGGTTGATTAACATGTTTGGATGTATTAGACTTCAAGTTGGAGGTGTTCCTTAAGTCTATCGATGATTAGGAAGCTTTGGAGATAGCATTCGTCTCTATCGCGTAGTTCGGGGATTGAGTCGCGTAATCGTCTCTCCTTTGGAGTTCTTATTTCCCTAGTTGTTATTCAACATTCTAGAAGTATTCAATATTCTTCATTAGCCCTTAGACTTGCCTTAAAAGTCTCCTTTCGGTGCACGTTCAATAGCTAATTCATTCGTCGTTTCGGTTGCACGTCGTTGCACCTCTTCCCGGTTTCGCTCTGAGTTGTTTCGGGAGTTGTTTGTGGGTGTTCTATGGGAGTTCTAGACCTTCTTTGGATGAGGTTTGAACCTTTTTTTGATTTGGTTATGTGTTTGAGGTCATTTGGGGTTGAATTCTAAGCCCTTTTTTGTCTGGGAGGCTTGCGGTCGCAAGGGGGAAATACCTTGCCCCCGCAAGGTCAATGGAAGAAGACACCTTGAGGGGCTGGAGAGCTTGCGGTCACATGCTCTAGGGGACCTTGTGACCGCAAGGTGCCCCGACCCTGCTTTGCTCTGTTTTGATATTAAACGAGAAATACCTATCCCTTCCTCATCAAACCCCCTCTAAACCCTTCCTAACCTCCCATACTTAACCCTAAACATGTCCTAACATTAGTTGGAAGTTAATTAAGGTTAGATTAGTGAGTGATTACTCCTAATCTTTGCTAATTGCACTAAGGAATTCCCTATTTTTCCCTCTTAGTTTGTCGAGGTATAAAAGCCAAAACCCTTTGCAATTTTCAGCCATTTCCTCCTTCATTTCTCTCCCCCAAACCGTGAGTTAGAGAGAGAGTCCATGGGAGATTTGAAACCCTAGCCCTTCTCTCTTCGATCCATGAAGATCCAACCGTCGGATTGCCTTCAAACTTCGGATTCGTGAAGCCCTCGACGAGTAGAACAAGTTCACCGATCGGATTTGCGTTCTTTGGAGTTTTCATCCGAGCTAGGTAAGTTACTTTCTTTTTGTTTTGGTTCATTAGCCTTAAGGAAAACGACCTATGTGCTATTTGTGGGCAATGAACACTTGTTATGCTTTGTATGCCCATTTTGGGGATTTTTGGAAATATGAACTTGTTAATAGCATGAATGAAATGATTTGAAGGATAATATGTGTTGTAAGAAATGGGTTATGATTATGTTGAGTTTTTTATGAATTTTAGGGCTTGAGAATCAAGGCCGAATTATCGGGGGAATTGTTATAAATTGAAGTGGGTGATGAAATGTGTAAAGGATGAAACATAGTATTTAGACCAAACAGAGTCAGTATAAGTCCAATAATGTGTTAATGAACTCGGGTTGAAATCCTACGACATTTGGGTTTCATTTGACTATAATTATGACGAGTTCTTCGATTTCTAGGCTTGGGAATCAAGCCCAAATGGATTTTGGGATTTTGTTGTTTATATGAATGAAATGTTTAATTGTGGGTTTATGAAACACATAAAGAATGAAAGGTAGAATTAAGACTCAACGGAGTCGTTGTAAGATCAATAATATGATAATGAGCCTTTGGTTGAAACCATACGATGTTTGGATTTGGTTGGTTATGATGGTGAGCACCCGAGCATCTCGATTTGTGTCGAATTGAGACGCGTACGTTATAGAGATTTATTAGGGGATTTATTTAGAGCGTGCTCGGGAGAGCACGGTACTATAAAGACCAACCTATGATCTCGAGTATGGTTGAAGAATAATTATTGAGTGAGTTCTCACTTTTGGGAAAATCGATCGGTTGCACATGAACGTACTTGTGGGTTATGACTACGGTGTAGTCTTTGGTTTGATTTCAAGTAGAAATCCATTATAGACCTCATAATATGATTCTTGGTGGGTTTATACTATTCTTGATTTAATTGGTGACTTGAGATCTTTTAAGATTATTTGGCTGTGAGCAATGTATTTGCCTTGACTTGATTTATGGTAGAGAATAATAACCTACTTGGTCGGATGAGTTTGCTTTTGTCGAATTCATTCCTTATTTGTTTATATTGAGTAAATACATACTTGAGCATTTGGTCGGACGGGTTCGCTCTTGTTGAACCCGATCCTTATTTGGTCTTGACGGTAAATATCTACTTGTGCATTGCATTGAGTCGAGGATGGCATTATTTGGTATGATTTTTATGTCGGGGTGGGCGATACATCGCTATCTGAATCGTCGGTCGTTATTAATATAGGATCGCCGTACACGAGACCTCACACCCCTCCATTGTTGGCGGGCCAAGTAGCCTTTGTAACAATATGTGCGTCCGCAGGCTGCTATTAGTCGGTGGAGTTCGGTATATCGATGCGAACCACGAGCATCGTAGTCGCGATATTGGGTTAACGTGTTTTTGTTGCGGGGAGGCTGCTGCGTAGCGGCAGACCCATAACATATCCTATTGTGATGTTTAATACTCGCACTTATGTGAATAACGTGCTAGGAGTGCAAATTTGTGGTCATTGAGGGTTGGACCCATGTTGTGATCATTTGAGGGTTGGACCCATGATTTTATTATTGAGGGCCCATATGCAGTTATACATGATTATTGTTGGTACATTATTATTATGATGCCACGATTGTATTCATCTTTTGGTGCATTATGTGGCGGCCGACCCGAGTCTTAATACGAGACATGCGTGCCGCCTAGAAAAAGCACGTAATGAAACAAATAACACTTCCAAAAGGCACATAACAAAAACAAATAGCAAATAGTGGGTAAGGCCATAACGGCTATCGCCAAAACTTTAACACATGCGGAGCGTAATATAATTAAGCAGTGGGCGCTTAGAGCTAACAAGCTCAAACTAACACAACCTTAGAGATAATGAATCTCTTGGTCCAAAATAAAATCATGTGATAATAATTTATAGCAGTTATATACCAAGTCATCGGCGGACGTTACGGCGAACCCAACATTAAACTAAGTCTACAACTCTAGTCTAACATGCTTAACGGCTAAAAACATGCGGATAACAAACATAATAAACAAACCAATACATGGTTAAAACAACTAAAGCATGATCATCATAAATACACAAGGCACGACTAACACATGTCGGCTCTCAAAACATTAAGTACTAATTAACATAAGTACTAATAATCAAACACCACAGTCTTGCTACCCCATAAAGTTTATATAACTTTATGTTCCCATCGTCCTTGCCAAAAGAAAACATACTAAAATACAAGGTAGCAACCTCGTCAAAAGCTTCTCAACGCCTTGATAATCACTTGAACCGCTCGCTCTCGGATCTAGGGAAAACAATCAAAACAAATAGGAGTAAGTCATAAAGACTTAGCAAGTTACTAACATAACTTCTGTCATGGCATCATGCTCAACAATAATAATTCATGCTATTGGCATAATATACATTTCATAAATAATCATGTCAAGGCATTCATACTTAACAATCTTGAATATCATGTTATCAACAAGTATAACATTTCATTAATTCAATCAACCATCATTTCATATCATATCATATTCACGCACATTATTCACATATAAGCACTCGTGAGTCAATTCATATAAAAGGAGGTGATATCGTTACCCTTTTTCGCGCGTAATAAGCTCCTGCAAAAACATGTGCCAAACTTATGTGTCCTCGATATCCCTTTAAGTGGATATCGGCGTCCCGAGACATTTCCCTTCGAGTTCGATAGTTATCAAAGTCATGTTTCCATACTACAACTAAGATAAACTACTTCCCTACGTG
>JABEVN020002535.1:0-21125 GCA_013146195.2 Codonopsis lanceolata
AAATAGAAAGTCATTTATTTGTAATAAAAGTTGTGGGCTGTATTGACAACATAAATTAATTGAAAATACATTAATTGATTACATGTGTTATATTTAATCAAATACTACCTTAATATGTGAAAATCAAATACTCTCTTGGAATATGAAACCAAATATTGTCTTGGAATATAAACAAACTTCTAATGAATTGAAAACAAAGTTAAAAAAAATATTTTAACATCATCAAGATCTTAATTTTATTGTTCATTTTACATGTTATAAATAGAGATCATAAGTTTCTATATTTTATAGTATTTTTTTTTTTGTCTTTTAGAAGATAAAATATGATGAACTTAAAAATCGGCTTCGCCAACATATATTATTAAAAAAATACTTTTACTTTTATATTAAATCAAGAGTCCTAGAAAAGTGTGTTTATTCAAGTATTCGAAAGAAAAATAAAAATAACAAACCATGATTTAATTTCAATCCGAGCATGTAGGTCAAACAAAAAAACCTTGAATATTAACCAACGAACCAAATTCCATCATCAACCGAACTAATTTTTTGTAAAAATATTGTTGTTTGTTCTTTTTAATGCTCAATCTCTCAAATCTAATTATTATTGTATTTAAAAAATCAACTAATATTTTATTATAAATTTTTTACCAACTAACCATTAAAAGGCTTGAATATTCACATTGTAGGAGCTAAAATTCGAATGCAAGTAATGTTAGAGACAAAATATTACAAGAATGTCATTGTCTCATCGTAAAAAAACAAGAATATCACATCTAGATGACAGAAAATTACAAAATGAAAAAAAAATTGATCACTTAAAAAATATAATTAAATAGTACTACTTAACTAATCTAAATCCTCATCGCAATTATTGAGACAACTTATTGACATATTTGAAACTAAAATGCACATATAATGAAATGGACCAAAAGTAAAAGCAATTCATTAACAAATCTATAAAAAATAAAAAAAGATAAATAGAAAATATTTTCCCATCTCTATCTAATTCGTTGAAAATATTTTTAAAACCATCAATATCTTAATTTTATTGTCAATTTTACATTTTAATAAATCGAAATCAAAATTTTTAATAATATTTTATACGTTAAAATTTTGTGGTCTTGTAGAAGATAAAATATAATGAACTTAAACAATCGGCTTCAGTCAACGTATATTCTAAAAAAATTATATTTTTATTTTTATGTAAAACCAAGATAGTTTTTACAAAGTGTATTTATTAAAATATTAGAAATAGAAGAAAAAAAGTAACAAACCATTACTTATAATTTCAACCGAGTAAACATGTAGGTCAAATAAAAAAAGTCAATCATTGATATTATCATATGCAATAACGATTAACAATAGTTAAGAGACATTGCCGCATATATGACACTTCCTGAAGTATGGTTCAAAGCAGATCATGATTTTTAGGTTAACAAATCGTTGTGGTTTAAAAATATTGATTGATATGAAATAAATAAGGAAAACCAACACATAACACAACAAATGTTGTGTATAATGAATTCAGAGTCTATCATATTACCGATACAATGATGCATTTCTATTTAGATAGTTGCAAGTTTTATTTATTGTCTTTGTTTTGTTTGATAAAATTTAATTAAAGAATATATGTCCGCAAGCAAAACGACGAGTGTAAGACTAGTATAACAACAATGTGTTAAAGTCAATAATTACATGTAGCTATGTTCTTTTGAAGAAAGTAGATATTGATATGCGGTGAAAATGAAAAATCAACTAATAAGATAACAAATGTTGTGTGTAAGGAATTTTTTTAGAATCTATAATGATTAGTGATATACTTATGTGTAATTATTAATAAACTGATTCTTCTTATTTATCATTTAAGATTTTTATCCTCATTATTTTATTTATGTATCCTCCGTTTAAATTATTGTCTTTATCGATTAAGAAAAACAATTGATTTGATTATTTATATTTGTTTAATGTGTAGTTTTCTTTAAAGTCCATGTTTATGTGGCTTATAATTAAAGTAAGGTAAAAAAGTAAGGGTAAAGTGGTAAAAGTGATGTTCTAAAAAGGTAAGTTTCAAAATGGACAATTATTTTATATCGAAAAAATAAAGGAAGGATGCGATAATTTAGGGACGGAGGGTATACATTTAGTTGACTGCGTTAACATGCAGTTAAAAAAACTAATTTCTTATAAAATTGATCTTTTTTACCCAATTCATTATGTATAAATATAATGGATTGAATTATGAGAGAGTGTGACTTCATGCTACGAATTTAGAAGCATAAAAGAATATTATAGATAATCTTGTTTATTTGGTACTAACGTCAAACAGTACTCTTACTACATATATAGTTTTATATTATATCCTCAATCTGACGAGCTCAAGTCAAGAGTACGGACTTGCGGAAGCAAATCATTCGATCTCTGGCCATATATATTTAAATATGTATTGGGTTGAACAAAGTTTATATTTAAATAAAAATATTAATGGCCATTATCGATTACATCAACTTTTAAAATACAGGAAACAACTAAGTGGTAGATGTAAAGTTGAAGTTAGCACATGTGGTTTGGCGTGACAGAAGGGATGAGCTGAACCCAAGCCTTAACTTTGCCACATTGAACTGCAGAAGATTGTTCTCAAGCTGGTACCCACCAATTGTAATGGCAGGCCATGGATCCATCGCCCCCAGCTTCACAAACCCAAGACACGTAACATTCTTGCTCACTTGTACCATTGAGTTTGCACCAAATATTCTCCAATACACTTCCTCACTCTGCAATACTAAATCAATAACTGGCACGGCGGGTCCCACACGCGTGCTTACGATGTTCTTTGAGCTATAACATACCTCAAATGGTGACACCGGTGCAACCCTAGTGAAATTCGACATTGCTTTAACAAACGCCTTAACAAGATCATCATAAATCGAAGGTTCAAGAACCGTGTAAGGATTCACAGTGCTAATCTTGGTTCCACCGAAGCCTCGTTCGTCAAAGGAAAGCAGCGTAGTATTTATCGGAACAACTTGTCCATTGATTTTGATCGATTTGACTCCGATAAAGTAGTCTGAAGAAGGTTGCTCTATCCAACTTCCACGATTGACTATAAGCGGGGTGTATGTAAGAGAGGAAGCGGCATTGAAATTGGGAAGAAACGTATAAGGTCCATCACCTAGAAAGATGACGCCTTTTGAAGATGGGCTCAAGCATATGGCAAATATTTTGCGATAATTAAAAAACCTAGCGAATTGAGAAGAAAGTGATATCTGAGTCCTACCAAGAGCAGCAATACCGGTGACACCATTAGCAAGACCCCCTAAGAGACCATCTTTATTATCAGTACAAAAGAAGAAAAACTGGGGCACGGTAACAACCCGTGTAGGGTTCTTTCCGTCGGTTGACTGGATCGAAACAACATCGGCCGTAAGCTCCCCGGCTACTCCAAGGCGGGCAATGGGGTTTACCGGGAAGTGCGAACATGAATCGTTGTGACAGCCTGGCCCAGGAGGGAACGCACACGTGTTACAGAATGTATCTTCTCCTGAAAGCCTGCATTCAGAGGTTTTGCAGGTGAAAAATCGGTAGGTAGAGGAGACGTAGCCGTTTTGGCAGTCGGTCCATAGGTATCGGCCCCCAAGGTCAACGGTTAGGGATAAGGACACAAGGGGAGTTCTCTGTTTGATTTGTGTGAGGTACTGAAGAGTTTTTGGGTCTTTGGAGACTTGGAGAAGGAGGGCTTTGGGCTTGAAAAGTGGGGTTTTAGCTAAGGTGACTGAAATGAAAAGAATAGAGCACAAGGCAATAAAGTGAGATGAAGATGCCATTTGAGATGTGGCGTAGTGGTCTTTCAAGTAGTAAATGTCTGTATTCTTTTATAACCAAGTGCAGAAGCCACTTTTTGACTGCACTCTATTCCAAAACCAAAAAATAGGAAAAAAAAAAAAAAATGCATGAAGCCATGTTCTCTTATTACAGAAACATGAAATCACGTGAACTTACTTGGATTTGAATGAAAATTTATCGCGCAAAAATATGAATACTTTATGATATGACATATTTTCATTGGTTGAACATTTTATGGGTCAAAGACTTTCAATAATAATATTACATCACGAAATCTATATTTTAATCTAAAATGAAATGACCAAGAACCAATTATCCAAATTTAACCCACATGGCCACATATACATGACTTTGATCTTATCCATTTATATAGTTATAATAAATCGAAGCCAAAGAACAAGTACCGATTATAATTATGTAAAAACTTACATAAAACGTTCTGGATCGACATTTTATAGGCATAGGGCAAGTGAACAAATAAGAGTTTTAATGAATTGATAATATGTAAATGTGAACATCTATAATACAAATTTCATACTTGAAAATATACTTTTACTGCATTTAACAATAATTATCGTGTATTTTTTTTTACAAATCTCAACAAATATATTGAATTTCAGTTCAAAATTTTCATCCACTTGCGAGAAATCATTCTTCACCTTGAAATTATCTTATTTGCTGCTAGTGACCAATAATATACTTAATTCCACAAGTAACCAAAAAGTCAAATGTTGATGTTGAGTTCCAAAAATTTTAAAAACAAAAAAAAATCTAATAAAACTGACCAAATTAAAAATTGAACAAACAGAACACTTTGCTAGTTAAGTTTGAAAAAAAATCCTTAACAGATTTACTCATATACAAATATGCTATTTCCATAGTTCCATTCAGTTTTCGGACCATTTCAATTTTCATTTACCATTGTAAGTCTACAATCAATTATCAACTAATCAAGCCAATAATATTCATATAAAATCCCCAAATCGAATGGTTAAAAATTAAAGCAAAATAGCCAACCAAATACAAATAATATTCATGAATCCTCAAGTTGAATGGTTAAAGAAATAAATACAGGAAACTGAGGATTGAAACATGTAGTATTTTAATCGAATGAATCAGACAAATTAAAGATGTTGAGAGTCTTGAGACAATAAGAGAAAGAGTTGAGATAGAATCAGAGAAAGAGAGAGATTTGTGTGTTGTGAAGTAAACAAACGTGGTCGATTTTGCCACCTACTTGTTTCATCTTGACACTATTAATCAAGGAGATAGAAGAGTCAGCGATTAGGTCATGATTGTCTCTCTCCCTCTGCACGTTTCTCGTAAACTCGCACTCTCTCTCCAGTAATAGAAAATATATTTTTTTTAGAAAAAACTATATATACTCCTTTCATTCCACCTAAAAAGACCCCATTTGAAAATTTTAATTATTAAGAAGATATATTAATGTCATTGGAGCTAGTCATAATTATTAAAATACTTAAACACAAACAATGTCCTTACAACACAAGTAGATAGTAAACATGAAATGTTATAACAATTGTAAACATAATTTTTAAAAGTGAAATTAAAAAAAAAAGTGAAACATATCAAAATAGTATAATATTAGTAAATTTTTTTGCCTGAAACGAAGTGAGTATATGATATGTAAATGTAATGTACGAATTTGGGCCCCAAAATTATGAGGGCCCAAGGCGGTTGCCCCTCTGGCCATAGCCCAAGCCCAAGACCGGCCTGAAGACGGTATTACATGTATTTTTTTTTGTAAAATGGGTCTTCTTTACTCGACCCGTCATGTGTTGGCTAATTGAATTATGAGAGAATGAAACTCTATCTTACAAATAAAAATCTGTAAAACGGTATTTCCAAAAACTTACCTCAATTATAATGCAAAGCACAATAATTTGCACAAACATGACCATGAAAAAAAGTAAACATCCAGAAACACAAGATTTAACATTAGAATATAATGTAGTTAAAAACAATAAGTTTCGATCAAGAAAATTATGAAGACCTATTAACGTACAAATAAATGCCCCTTTTGTTTCGGGTAAAGAGTCTATTATTTTATTTTTGTGTGTTTCATTTAAAGAGTTTACTTTCAAAATTTAAGACACAAAAGTGTCATTTTATTATTAACAAGCTACTAAAAGTATCATTTTCTTAAAAAAAAATTGACTTTCAAAAGGGGTCTCTTTGCCCAGAACGGAGGGAGTAAGTGTTGAAGATATCATGATAGATATTGTTGGTCGTCTCTTTAACAATTTAAGCTTTTAAATAAGTTAGATATAACATTTTATCACATCTCATGGTTTAGCAGAATAAGAAAAAAATGTTTATTACAGTAAGTTACTGCAACTGGAAGCGGGAAATTTTTAATGTTGTCTTTTTTCTTTAAGTACTCTCTATTTCTTTCAAAATAATTGTCTTTCTTTTCTTTTTGATTTGTTGTCATCTTTTAACATTTTATTTTTATTTTTTCTATTTACTTTGATTATAACATATGCACAAAGATAGCAAAGAGAATCATATGTATTATAGTCAATTATATATTTTTTTTCTTAAATGTTGTGTAAAGTAAAGGACTATTATTTTGGAATGCATATTCTTTTTGTTGGTCAGGGAGTCTAAATGTTTCCATATTGCTTCATGCCCTTATAAATAAATAAATAAATAAATAAATAAATAAATAAATAAATAAATAAATAAATAAATATATATATATATATATATATATATATATATATATATATATATATATATCATGATACTTAAAAACTGTTAAGTAAATTACAGTATATCAAAGTTGGGTTATTAGTATAATTCATCTATTTTGCTACTCTTATTATCTGTATTTTTTCTCAATGAATAATGGTTATGTGTGTGTGTGTGTGTGTGTGTGTTTGTTCATCAGCAATTGTTTTAGATAATGTTGGTAATAATGTGTGTACTTTGTTAAATTTATGTGATTGTTTAGTGATATAATTTTTTAGCTTTTATTGAAGATTAATGGCTTACCATTATTGGGGAAAAGAGTTATTTTAAATAGAACCTCCTAGAAGCATTTTGATTCATGAAATTGACGGAATATAATGAAGTATTTTGTAGTATATACTTATTATAATTTATTTTGTGTTAGCATATAATGACGTATTTTGTAGTATATACTTTTAATATTTTTCTAACAAACACATATCTAAACTTAAAGACGTGTATTTAGCAGATGTGAGTAACTAAGATAATTATTTAAAAAAATTACAATTTAAAATATATAAGTCGTATCATTTTCTGAATTTGTTTTATATAAAATGACATTGTCTCAGATTATTTCGAGTATTTAGCATTATATTCAGTGTTGGTCATGTCGATGTGCTCATAGGCTAGAGGGGGGGGGGTTGAATAGCCTAGGGAAACACTTTAAAATTATTTCACTATTCATTAAAGAATATGAGTGAAATATTTCAATGATAAGACAATCCGGAGATGAGACATGTCGGCTGGTAGTATTGAATATTTGTACATAGCAGGATATTATAAGAAAGGATACATGATCGATGCATTTGTTCAATAATAATTTTCTATTAAACAATAGGCAAGTTTCAATTCCCAAAGCAAAAAAAAAAAACCAACTAAACAAAATAAAAATGTTGCCATTTATGGAAACTAAATTTTGACGAAAAATTTCTAAAAATCGCAACTCTCTTTATATATATATATATATATATATATATACACTAGTCTTTGTGTCCGTGCCCATGGCACGGCGCGAGTAGGGGAGGATGTCAGTATTGGAGAGTGTAAATATTTAAATAAATTGATATATGTTTTAATCATGTTTTAAAAAGAGTCTAAAATAACAAATTAAAAATGAAGACCTCTCGGTAATCAATTAAAACAATATGATCATTCAACAGCGGAGAAAAAAATTAAAACTTCTTATGTAATTTTTTTTAAGAAAAAAATTAAAAAAATTTTTTTGTAACGATGTTTGTATTTAAATAAATCAATATAATAAATAATTTTAAATTAACATATCTTGGTAACCAATTAAAACAATATGATCATCCATACTGGAATGAAAATCTAGAAGTTGTTTCTTAAAATCATCCAATTAACATATCCAGAAGTTGTTTCTTATAAACTGTCTTGTTCTAAGAGTATGAATTACAAATTCTTAACCAAAATATGAATTACAAATTCTTAACAAAATATATTAGTGCAAAAGTTTTGACGCCAAAACATTTAATTAGAACGCCAACAATCGGTCCTTTTTGTTTTCCCATCAAAATTTTAGAACCAAAAGTTTTGGCGCCAAAACATTTAGGGTGCCAACAATCGGTCCTTTTTGTTTTTTCACCAAATTTTTAGAACCAAAAGTGTTGGCGCCAAAACATTTAGGACGGCAACAATCAGTCTTTTTTGTTTTCCCGCCAATTATTTAGAACGTTTTGAAACGTATTAGGGTCAGTAAAAATTTTGTCCTTAAAAGCCTTTAGGGACGTCTCGTCGTGTCCCTAAAACATTTATCACACATACTATTTAAGCCCCCATGTTGCCGTCTCTATGGTCATCCTAAATACTATTAGGGACGACAAATGGATTTTTAGGGACAACAAATGAGCGATCCAAATACTTTCTTTTTTTGTAATGAACCGCTGTTGGAAATATTTATTTACACTTTAGTATACCAACAGTAATTGAGAGTGAGTTAGGGTTGAGTCACCTAACTGCACGAGTGAAGAAAGAGAAGATGCAACTAACAAGACTGACAAGTTCTCTTGTGAAGCAACATCTACACCAAACACTTGATAAGGGTTTGACGACATCGTTAGCAAGTAATAAAGTTGTTGAAATTTACGAATTTACGAGTGTTTGCAGTTTTCCGAAATACCAGGTCGATTTTGCGTGGGGAAAACCGGTTCGGGTGAATATTAGTCCTGGGTTCTTAGGGATCGGAAGAATGTGTTCGTATTAATGGATACACCAAGTGGTGATGGAATTGAAGTAATGCTAACTCTGGAAGAAGAAAACATGGATGCGTTTCAAAATGACGAACAATGTTAGAGAGGGCACTTGCTTTAAATTTTGTACTATAACACTCACCCCACGCCAGATACGGAAAGAGATCTGGCTTTATACGCGTAATACGACCCCTTGTAATATTTTTATGATAAATGCAAGGGGAAGATTTGAACCCTTGTCCTAGTCAAACTATTCGCTCTGATACCATGTTAATTAACTAGCTCATCTAAAAATTTAAACTATTGGAGAGAACATTAACAATGTATATCATGCTTTAAATTTTGTGATTTAACAATATTTTATCACCTTGTCTTGGGTTATGCATGAACTCAGGATACAAATAATGGAAACAATTTATTCAATATCTTAGATCTACATCTTTAATATCCAGCTATATTAATTGTTTTGCTATATACTTGTATTAATTGCGTTGCGCTGACGTGGCTGTGATGGGAGTTATCCACCAGTTTCCCTCCATTCCATTAGAATTTGTTTAATAACAAACCTTGTGCAAAATTTTTTATAAATTAAACATTTTTTTCATTTATAAAATCAATAAAATTTCAATTAAATTCAACATTTTCAATTTTCAACACTTTCATGTTACTCATAATTAATACATCAGTTTATTGTCATTGTGGAAGAATATTTGTTCTGAGGACATCAAGGACAAATCAAAATTTAGGGAGAATGTTCATAGGTTGTCAACGATTTTGAGGTATGTCCATGTATAATAATATTAACTTTTTTATCACTATTTTTTTGTGATTATTTGTCAGTATAAATAATTTTAATGTATATCAATAAAAATAAAAATAAATTAAAATTATTTAAACTGACAATTTATTCTATTTTTTTGTGATTATTTGTCAGTATCAATATTTATGATACAAATTTAAACAGTTCTGAGGACAACAAGGACACATGAAAATTTTGGGAGAAGGTTTTTAAGTGTTCAACGATATGGGGTACGTCAATAGAAAAATAATTTTAACTTTTTTTATTAGTCTTTATTTTTATTTTTGTGATTATTTTTCAGCAAATATAATTTTAAATGTAGAAAAATAAAAATAAAAAAAGAAATTAAAATTATTTATATTGATAGTTTATTTTTAATTTTGTGATTATTTGTCAATATCAATATTTGTTACACAAATATAAAATCAACAAAATTACTGTTGGGAATATCGACCTGATTATTTATGTAAAACCATTTTTTGTATATATTCCCTTTTTATTGGATTTGTTTGTAACCATTATTTAACTCTTAGAAAATTACCTATATACTTATTTGTAAATAGACTACGTGTTACACAACAAAAGACAACTTTATTTAGAATGTTTTAAAAGATTTACAAGCGAAGTGAAAATTTGGAAGCAAGAAGTCGGGCCGAAAGTCCGTACCTACCGAAGGTACTGTAGCAGTTGTACCTGCTAAAATTACTATAGCAGATGAATAGTACTAGCTACTAAAGTTAATGTAGCAGATGAACAGTGCCGATGAATAGTGTAAGCTGCAAACAAGCTCATGTTTTCTACATCAACATTAAAAGAGTTTTCTCTTTCCTTATTTTTTTATTTTATAAAGTAAACATACCTTTTTCCTATACTATTTATAAAACAACATTGCTAGGATTACCACCAGGGTTACCACTATGATGACAACTATGCTTTGAAGTGGCACATGCACCTCACATGCACTTTGCCTTCAAGGCAAAGTTGTCACCAGGGTGGTAACACTGGTGGTAACTCTAGCATTATTGTTTATAAAATACTTTTTGTCATCACGTTAATTAAATGCTTTACAGGTTAAATATATCAACTAGCCAACCACCTTATTTAAAATATCATGCTAGAAGATATTGTCTGTATTTAATTACCTTATGCATAAACTGTGAGAAGATTTCTTCTTCATTTAAACAGAGAACTCAAATTCATTCTTATTTCAAGGAATGAATATTTTGGTTAGTCAATATCGCTGAGCTTTAAATGAAAAGATCGATCTCATTTTGATTCTTTTACAGGGAATTCAAAATACTCAACTTTTCTTTCTAATGGCTCCAAACTCAAAACTTCTATTTAAAGACATTTGAGCAAGGATTAAAGGTGTGAAGAACTGGACAGAAGCATTTCTCATATCCTTTCAGGTTGTTCCCTCTTGAAATGCTCCACTTCTTTAGAACAGAAGTTGAAGCAATCATTCATTTCTCAAAAAGTTATTCTCTCTTTGATTTGCTTCAACTCAATATTGAACACTCAACGCATTCTTCCAAACTATTACTCACTCCGTCCCTAAATTATCGTCCTCCTTTCCTTTTTCGTCCGTCTCCAAATAATTGTCCAGTTTGAAACTTACCTTTTTAAAACATCACTTTTACCACTTTACCCTTACTTTTTCACCCTACTTTATTTATGGGCCACATACACATGGACTTTAAAGGAAACTACGCATTAAACCAATATAAATAAGCAAGTCAATTATTTTTTCTTAAACTGTGTGCCGGGTCAACTAGGACTGTAAGGGTAAAATAGGCGAAGTCTATTGTATCTTGTCTTCACCTTTCTTGGTCAAAGAAGGAAGTTATTTTTGTTAATGATTATTTAAGTAATAAATTTTGTTTAGGACTCTTTTAATAGATTGATTTGATAATCTTTCAAAAGATTTAGGCATCATATTTTTTGGTAACTAGATTTATGCAAATAAATTAGTTATTTGATGTATCTTAGTCTTGCTGGGAAAGATAATCTTGTATGATTTTTTGTTAATCCCTTTCCTAGTAGGAGTTGGTTTGTTTTTGGCCGTGAGCTTGCAGGAATCCTTGGCTATTTAATGAGAGCTGGATGCCGAGCAATGGGTGTGCTGAGAGCCTGAGAGAGACCAGATCGAAAGCTATATACTGAGAACATGCAGGAGAGTTTTTGCAGATAGTTCACCCTTTCGAAGTGAAGCCGCTTTTGAAGCTTCGAGAACACACCGCTGACTTCATTAAACCTTTGAAGAACTGCATCTTGTCGCTTTTTCTCTTTTGAAGTAGATCTTCCTTCTTTCTTCCCACGTTTGGTTTAGGTTTTATGTGGGATTTTTGGTTCTCCAAGATCCTATATCTTGTGAGAATATTTTATTGTTTGTTAAATGCAAAACAGTTTGTTTTTAATATAATTTGTGTGGCCTTGAGGCTTGATCTACAAGTTTGATACTTGTAGATTGTTTTTGGTTAATTCTTGTCTCCAAGATCTGCTAGAAACTGATTTTCTATAAACTTCCGCTGCTACTATTGTTTGTGATATACTTTCTGTTCTCATTGTCATTGTCATTGTTGCAACATTCACTGCAACATTGACAATCACATTGACCCATATCGAGAATCCGTGGTTTCACGTTCTTTCAATTGGTATCAGAGCCTTCTCTTGATATCACTAAGAGTCGATTCTGTTTAAAATCGTGATGGATTCTCAGTATGAGAACGTGGTTCGCCCTCCTACTCTCACAAATGCTAATTATTCTATTTGGAAAGTCAAGATGCGCATCTTCATCAAATCCATTGATGAAAGAGCGTGGCTTGCTGTTTTAAATGGTTGGAGTCCTCCTAAAACTGTAGATTCGGATGGTGATATCAAAATCACCAAAGAATCTGAGTGGACCAATGATGATAGGAACACTGCTTCTTTTAACTCAAAAGCCTTGTCTGCTATTTATAAAGCCTTAGATGCTAACACTTTTAGGGTAATAGCAAATTATGAATCTGCCAAAGATGTGTGGGAGGCCCTTCAGACCTTATGTGAAGGACACCGGTGTTCGCTTCTTCTAAGCTAAGAATGCTAACCACTCAATTTGAAAACACTAGGATGCATGAGTCTGAGGACATAATGGCATATTATGGAAGACTTCTTGATTTATCAAATTCTGCTCTTGTGTTAGGAGATCCTATTACTAATGAGCGTCTTGTCAGCAAGATGATGAGAACTTTGCCTGAAAGGTTCAATGTCAAGATATGTGCAATTGAAGAAGCACATGATATTGACAAGATGAGTTTTGAAAGACTGGCTGGAATTCTTCAAAACTTTGAACTGAACCTAAACGATCAAATAAAACACAAAGGCAAAGGAGTCTCATCACCTTCCACACCCATTGTGAAAAATATTGCTATGCCTGCACCAATTGATCTCTCATGTGATTTGCTTGAAATTCAAAAAAGATATTGATGAGTCTGATTTTGGAGAAGAATCAATTGCTCTATTGACTACAAAATTCAAAAAAAATTTGAAAAATAAAAGTCAAAATAGAACTCCATCATCAAGCTCGAAAAACAATTTCAAACCCGATTCTGGAAAATTTGTTCCCAAAGAAAATTCTTTCCAAACTCCAGAAAAACCCTTCACAAATCCTTTTGCATCAAAGTCATCCTACAATGGTAAGAACATTGATTCTATCCAATGTAGAGAATGTCAAGGTTATGGCCACTATGCTAACCAATGTGCAAACACATTAAGAAAGAAAGGCTTGAATTTTTCAGCAACCTTGAGTGATAGTGATGGAGAAGATCCGTGGTGATCTTATCACCTTGAATCTTGTTGTGATTCTCGATTAAAATGTAGATGTTTGACCAATGTGTCACCCGATGTTGCAACATCGAGCAACATTGGGAGAGACATTGAGCGTAAAAAACGATTTCTTCTGTTTTAATTCCACAGTTGCAGAAGATGATGGAGACATAGATTCAGATCTGTTGGAAGGGTACAAGGAGCTGTACAAGGATTGGGAGAAGAGAGCTCACCAAGTTACACTACTTGGTAAGGCAAATGAACTGCTAAAAAAGGCAAATGAGGATAAAAAAGAATGCATAGTAAAATTTGGAGAGTGTCCTAAGTAGAAAGGATGTGGAGATTGAGCAATTAAAGGAGCAGACTTGCTCAAGCAAAAGAGACCATGACCAAGTGGAATTCTAGCAAAAGTAAGGTTGATGATTTGCAATTCAGTAATACATCCAGTCGTATTGGTTTTGTCCCTAAGGTATTTGTGAAAGAAGGAGAAGGAACATCTGGAACCAAACAGAACAATGAAAGTTTTCCTGAAACTGTTTTTTGTGAAAAACCGAGAGTTAGAAAGAAAAATTATGTTTGTCACTTCTGCCATAAGCCTGGTCACATACAACCTTTTTGTTTTCTGAAAAAGGCCATGTATGAGAATGAAATGAGGCAAGATTTCTTTGGAAAAGCTCATTGGCAGAACTGTATGAAGCAGCCAATGCGCCAGCCAATGCAGCAACATTGGCAGAAACATTGGAAGCCTCATTCAAAGACAAATCAGAAATTTTTTCAAAAACACCAACCCAAAACAGTCAAACAAAAGTGGGTTCCCAAAACTTGTGATGAAAAGTGTAGAGCCAAATATTGTGAGCCAAAAGTGGGTTCCCAAAACTTGTGATGAAGAGTGTAATGTTACTTTCACTTCTTTAAAATCTCATGTTGCTGGATCTTGGTATTTTGACAGTGGTTGTTCTAGACATATGACAGGTGCAGCTGAGAATTTGAAGGAATATGTGAGTATTAATGGTGGATCAGTGACATATGGTGGTGGTGCCAAAGGGAAAATTGTTGGCAAAGGAACATTGAACGTTGAAGGCCTTCCAAACCTCACAAATGTTTACCATGTGGAAGGTCTTAAGACAAACCTGATCAGCATAAGTCAGTTGTGTGATGATGATCTTCAGGTAAGGTTTGACAAACATTCTTGTGAAGTTCTTGATCATAATAACAAATGTCTTCTGACAGGTTTAAGATCGTCTGATAACTGTTACTTGTTCAACAATACCCATTCTTGTCAAAAAGCAAGTCTTGATGTAACAGATCTCTGGCACCAGAAACTTGGTCACATGAGTTTTCGTAAGCTCGATGAGCTTGTGAGACATGATGTTGTTAAAGGATTACCAAATTTGGAAAGGAATTACTCAAAGGTATGTGGATCTTGTCAAAAAGGTAAGCAAATCAAGGCTTCACATCTTCCCATAACACAATGCTCCACCTCTAGATGCCTAGAAATGATTCACACTGACCTTATGGGTCCCATTGAGGTAGAGAGCCTAGGTAAGAAAAAATATACATTTGTTTGTGTAGATGACTTCTCTAGATATACTTGGGTAATATTTTTAAGAGAGAAGTCTGAAACTTTTGAGGCTTTCAAAATTTGGTACACCCGTGTAATGAACTTGTATGATCTAAAACTCATTAGGATTAGATCAGATCATGGCACGGAATATGAAAACACATCATTTTCTAATTATTGTGCCTCCAATGGTATTCCACATAAATTCTCTGCTCCCAAAACTCCACAACAAAATGGAGTGGCGGAGAGAAAGAACAAGACATTACAAGAAATGGCTAGGGTGATGTTACATTCAAAAAATTTGGCTAAAAGATTTTGGGCTGAAGCATTAAATACTGCTTGTCACATTGGAAATAGGGTTTTCTTGAGACCAGGTAGCACAATGACACCTTACGAAATTTTTCTTGGAAAGAAACCTACCTTGAAATACTTTCATGTGTTTGGTTGCGTGTGTTATCTTCTCAATGATAGAGACCAACTTTCCAAGTTTGACTCTAAGAGTGATAAGTGTGTTTTTATGGGATATTCCACAAATAGTCGAGCATATAGAGTTTTTAATCTGCGAACTAAGACTATTATGGAATCCATGAACATTGTTTTTGATGATCTAACTGGTCTTGGTCACAAAACTTCTGAGGAAGATGTTTCAGGGATTTTAGATTTTGGAGATTTTGATCCAGAAATATAAGCTGAATCCAAGAGTTCAATGAAAGCGCATGCATTCGCCAGATGCTAGTGGTTCGTGGAAAAATTCAGATGTTTCACCCAATGTGCTTCCTGGATGTTGCAACATCGAAGAAACATTGAACAAAGAACCGCGTAAGATGATGAAGTTGCCGAGCTGATTCAAATCAGAAAATGATCACCCGTATTGATCGAACAGAAATTGACATTCCAAGCAAGATCCAGAAAAATCATCCTCTCACTCAAGTTATAGGTAATGTACATGATGGAATGTCAACAAGGAAGAAAGGTAAAGTGGATTACAAGAAACTTGCATGCATGTCCACACTTGAATTTGATGAAATACATGCTTCATGTTTTGTTTCCACTATTGAACCTAAAAATGTGCAAGAGGCCCTCAAAGATGAAAGTTGGATAAATGTCATGCAAGAGGAACTAGATCAATTTATAAAAAATGATGTTTGGTATCTAGTTCTGCACTCCACTTCAATAAATGTTATTGGAACTAAATGGATTTTCAAAAACAAACGAATGAAGTGGGAGAAATAATAAGAAATAAAGCTAGACGGGTAGCTCAAGGGTATACACAGTCGAGGGGTGGATTTTGATGAAACCTTTGCTCCTCAGAGTCCGCATTGAGTCTATCCGTCTGCTTCTTGCAATTGCTTGTTTTCTTGACATAACTCTTCAACAAATGGATGTGAAGAGTGCATTTTTAAATGGAATTCTTGAGGAAGAAGTTTTTGTGGAACAACCAAAAGGGTTTGAGGACCCCCATAAACCCAATCATGTGTTTAAATTGAAAAAGGCTTTGTATGGCCTCAAACAAGCTCCTAGAGCTTGGTATGGTAGGCTTACGTATCACCTTTACAAAGTGGGTTTAGAAGGGGAGAGGTGGATAAAACACTGTTTATTCAAAAACAAGATAAACATATTTTGATTGCTCAAATTTATGTTGATGACATTGTGTTTGGATCCACCTCCAAATCCTTGGAAAAAGAGTTTGTAAATTGTATGACTTCCACATTTGAAATGAGCATGGTAGGGGAATTGACCTATTTTTTAGGAATTCAGATCAAACAAACACATGAAGGGATGTTCATTTCTCAAGCCAAGTATTCTCTTAACTTGGTGAAGAAATTCAATCTTGAGAATGGAAAACATAAGAAAACTCCTATTGGTACATCCAATAAACTTAATAGAGATGAAAAATCTAAAAGTGTTGACCCTACCTTGTATAGAAGTATGATAGGAAGTTTGTTGTATTTAACCGCCACCCGGCCCGCCCGTATATCATGTATAGGTGGTGTTTGTGTGCTAGGTATCAAGCAAACCCCAAAGTTTCACCGAAAGCTGTGAAAAGAATAATTCGATATGTTGGTGAGACCTTTGGCATGGGTTTGTGGTATACTAAGCACACAAACACCAATCTTGTTGGTTTTAATGCTGACTGGGCTGGCAATGTCGATGATATGAGAAGTACATCTGGAGGATGTTTTTATCTAGGAAATAATATGATTTCTTGGTTTAGCAAGAAGCAAAATTGTGTAGCCCTATCAACAAATTGAATCCGAGTATATAGTCAGCCGGTAGTGGATGAAACAAATGATCCAAGATTATGGTTTGCCGCAGTGATATCTTAACCATGTATTGTGACAACACAAGTGCAATAAGCATAGCTAAAAATCTTGTTCAACACTCAAGAACAAAGCACAGAGATATAACACTACTAGAAAAATGACCTTTAGTGACGGAATTTTTCCGTCGCTAACCATGCCGCTAATCCTTCGCCGATGCCTATGCATTCCGATTTCCGTCGCTAAGCAGTACTTTTTAGCTTACTCTAAAATTTCCGTCGCTAAAGGATTTTAAAAATTAATTAAAATTGAATTTCAACGACGGAAATTTCCGTCGCTAAAAGATTTTAAAATTTAATTAAAATTGAACGAAATTTCCGTCCGCTAAAGGCTTTTAAAAATTAATTAAAATTGAATTTCAGCCGACGGAAAATTCGTGCTAAAAATTTAATTAAAATTGAATTTCACGACGAAAATCTAAAGGCGTTTAAAATTTAATTAAAATTGAATTTCGCCGACGGAAAATTCCGTCGCTAAAGGCGATTAAAATTTAATTAAAATTGAATTGAATAAAGCTAATTTTTAAAATAATAATTTTAATTTTTAAAAAATAATAAAATTTATTTCAATTTGACGGAAATTTCCGTCACTGATAATGCAAAAAATTAAAAAAAATACACAAAATTTTTCTTCAAAACTGGTAATTAAAAAAAACGCCAAATACAGTTTTTTTGGCAAACACATCAACACAATCATCCATCTAGAAATTACAATACATACACACATCAAATACAGATTTTTGCCAAACATCTACAATCAACAAACCAAATACCGATCACCCATCTAGAAATTGTTCTACACATACACTTTTGTGTGATGGGTGGAAGTAATCAAACTTATAGCATTAAAAATTCTCAAAAAACCCATTCCAATCTAGAATTGATCCAACACTTGAAAATCAAAAAAAATTAAAACCAAACAAAAACATAAAATCCCTTAAACATTCTGCATCAACCCAGTCCAAATGATATGAATCAACAGAAAAAAAATTTTTTACAGTAAATGCGAAACAAACCCATCTTCAAATCACTGAAGAACAACCCGTAAAATCCCAACCCTTTTGTCTCCAAATAACTTAAACCCTTCAATCAATCAAACCTATACGTACAGATTGAAGGTCGAACGATGCACGCGTTGAAGAGTGAAGTTGCTCAAGAAGAGAACGACCTAATTCTCTAATCGGCTGCCTCCCCTAGTCGATTCGCCGAGATCCGCACTACCCTTCGCTTCTGCCGCCTTCCGCTTCAAGATTTTCGCCTGGGGTGTAATCGTCGTAGAAGACGAGGAGAGAGTGAATGAGAGAGAGACCCCGAGTAAGAGTGGGTGTCGCCGGTGATGGCGAGGGTGGGTCGAACGCCGGTAGACGCCATGGAGGGAGGTAGACGCCCTGATGCTGTAATGGCGAATGCATTACCCCAATTTTGAGAGAGAGAGAGGCGTAGATTTTGAGAGAGAGAGAGGATTTGGTAGCTATTTATAGTCTCAAGAATGAAGAAAACTGAACCGTTAGATTGAGGATATAATCAATGGTTGACACGCTTTAAAGTAATTGACGAGGATTGAGGATTTAATCAATCAATTGACACGTGACACGTTTTTTTTAATTTTCTTTTTTAATTTGTATAATACGAAATTACGGATCGAAAAAGATTAAATTGATGAAGTTAATTACAATAACAATGCAAATTAAAAAGAAAAAATTCAAATTACAAAACTCACGTTTTTATTAATTTTTAAATTTGTATACTAAATTACGGATCAAAAAAAAATTGATGAAGTTAATTATTATATTATTAAAAATAAAAAATGCAAATACAAATTTTCGCAACCATAAAACCGTAAAACTATATATTCATCGTGATTTTTATATATATATATATATATATATATATATATATATATATTATAAATATTATAATATTTATAATGATATTATATTATTAAATTTATATTTCAAATATTAATTTAATAATATAATATCATTAATAAAAATGATTAGCATATATATAATTACAAAAATAAAAATATTCACATTACAACTTAATTTATATATTTAAAAAAAATAATAACAAAATTATATAAATAGAGTAAATTTGAATTTATAATGTATATGCCCTAGGCGTGTATGTCCAATTTTCCCTTTTACTTGTCTTACTTATATTAGACATATTTCTTGTAGATGAAGTTAGGTTAATAATAAATCTCAATATTTTTCCATATATTCAAAACAATCCGATTTTAAATATATTTATAATTCCCGTAATGAAATTAATAATGTTCATGGTAATATGATTAATAAAAATTTAAATCAATTAAAAAACACAAGTTATACTTTAAATTATGAGAAATTTATAAATGTTCATGTCTAACTCCGAATTAATTGGTTCTATAAAATAAACTACATTTTCAAATGGGTGTATTTTGAAATTTATTTTAATTAAATGATTTTTGGATTTGCCTTTTTAAAAACTATTTCGTTTATGAATTACAGAATTATTTGATATAAATTGATTGTCTTACTTGTGTATGACTCTTTGTTAAATAGGAAAGGTTGTAACTGATTGTTTTGTAATTGGAAATTTTGTATATTTGGTTGTGTTTTATATTGGCTGATTGCTAACTTCTAGGATCCGACCAAATAAAGATGGTAATGATTTAACTAGGATACTTTGACTTGTTTTCTATTTTCACTCTACTTTTTACCTATATAATTAATATATAAGTTTGGCCAAAACTTCCACTTAATTGAAGTTGAGTAATATATTCTTATTTTCATATTATAACTTTTTAATTCTTAACACATACACTCAAAAAAAAAAAAATTTAACACATAAATGAACAAGATAGTTTCTTTTTATTTATTTTTTATTTTTTAACAAATATATTTTTTCAATCATGCTTATGACTCATTTCATGCTTCATTATACAATAATTAATTCATCAAACTGTGTATGTACCAATATTTTAGACAATAGTGATACTTCATACTATACTAAAAATTAAATTATTTTCGAAAATATTTTTAATAAAAAATTCAATAATAACAATATGGTAGGTATTAAATTGATTATTGGTTTTGTCAATTAATAATTAATATTTAGAATCAATTGTTATTTATCAATTAACTAGTTTTACACCCGTGTATTTAATAGTACTAAAAACAAAACATTTTTAATTATACTTGATACCTAAGCAAATGATAAAATTAATAAAAATTAATTTAATTATTAAATAATACGATACCTAACATTTTTGTAGAACCTTCAATCATACATATATTGTTGAGAACCAACAATTAAATTAAACAAAAAAAGAAACTAAATCTTAAATAAAAAATGTTGACCAAAACATTTTTATATACACCATATTTCAATTAAGAAATCAAAAACCAAAGAGAGAAGGAAAGAATAAAGTTAGGCTTTAATTGAATCTAATCGAAAGACTAAAAATTATTATTTATCGATGCCCTTAACCCAATGGCCCCAATCTAGAATTGTTGGATAACCAATGACATTTCGAGAATTGGTGGTCCGCATACCGCTTATTCAAACAATGTAACAAACAGCTTGATATTCTAACTAAGGGGTTGTTCAAGGCTTCAAGCCGCCTTTTAAGTCTTTTGTTAGCAAGTTGAGATTATTTGACATTTATCTTCTCTCTCTCTTCCCTTTTCGTAAGCACACCAATGTGTTATAATATACATAATAATTAATACAATGTTTTATATTGGTTGATTACTAACTTGTGGATCCGACCTAATAAAGATGGTACTCCCGCCAGTGGTTATTCGCTATGAAAACAATAAGTCGAAAAGAAACATAACACTTGATTATTAACAC
>JABEVN020002536.1:0-21127 GCA_013146195.2 Codonopsis lanceolata
CATTTTGGATTCCAATTCGCCAAACTGTGGTACTTCGATTTCTCCTACTTTTTTTCCCAATTCGATTTCATTATGTTGTTTTTAGGGTTTCATAAAAGAAATATCTTAGGCAAACACCATAGATCGGGGTTTATTTTGTGTTGCCGATTCTTCAATTTACACTGAGATTTTGAATTAATGTTTTAGTCCAAAATTTTGATCATCACTTTCGTCCCAAATTAAGCAAATTCTGTCATGTTTTTGGCTGTGGGTTTTCTGTCCATGTTGTTTCATTTGTAGATCCATTCTCTTTTTTCTTGGAATCCTATCAATTGTAATTCATAAGCCTAGATCTCTCTAGTTTGTACTCCCTCCGTCCCTAAATTATTCTCCTGTTGACCCGGTGCACAGATTAAGAAAAAACAATTGACTTGATTATTTATATTGGTTTAATGTGTAGTTTCCTTTAAAGCTCATGTGTATGTGGTCTATAATTAAAGTAATGTGAAAAAGTAAGGGTAAAGTGATAAAAGTGATGTTCTAAAAAGATAAGTTTCAAAGTGGACAATTATTTTGAGACGGACGAAAAAGAAAAAGAGGACAATAATTTAGGGACGGAGGGAGTAATAGATTAGTGCAACCGAGAAGTTGATTACGTGATCTCCACGCAATTCATTCTGAGGTAGTGAAGTATATAAAAGCCAGTATTTTTTCACTAGATCTCTCAAATTGATTTGATTATCACTTTAACTTCTTTTACGTGGGTATCCTCAAAAAATACAAACTATTACTCCCTCCGTCCCTAAATAATTGTCCTGTTTGACCTGACGCACAGTTTAAGAAAAAGTAATTGACTTGATTATTTATATTGGTTTAATGTGTAGTTTCCATTAATGTCCATGTATATGTGGCCCATAATTAAAGTAAAGTGAAAAAGTAAGGGTAAATTGGTAAAAGTGATGTTTTAAAAAGGTAAGTTTCAAAGTGGACAATTATTTTGGGACGGACGAAAAAAGAAAGAAGAACGATAATTTAGGGACGGAGGGAGTATATAAAGTCGATTATAATTTGTTTAATTTGTGTATCATGTCATACGTGACATTGTTTTTAGTGACGGAGGAAGTACATGATTCTTTTTGAGGGTTTCCAGTGTTTTGTTAAGGGATGCAAAGGAAGTATTGTGATATAAAAACACGAAATATAGAAAATACAAAAAGAAAAGTGCATTTAATTAAGTACTGTATATTGCCCCATCATAGCGTTGATAATTTATGTAATGCATGCTTTTTCTACGAGTGTAGTATGCCAGTAGAGTGATTATTCTGCTTCTAATACTACAGCTAACTTTGTTTTGTAGGCTCTGAGGCTCCCAATCATTTATGATCCAATATGCTAAATGGGTAGTTCATAAACATTGGCAATATAGACATGATAGTTCATAAACATTACCAAAAAGCCTAAAACCTTTCTTCGTAGAGGGAGAAGGATCAGAATTGACACCTACCGACTAGGTTGCACGGATACGGATACGTGGATACGGATTCACAGATACGAGATACGGAGATACGTGATTTTTGAAAAATCCCGGATACGGATACGTGGGGGTTAAGTGTAAATATTCAAATTATAAGGACCAAAATGTAAATATTCAAATTATAAGGACCAAAATATAAATATTTAACATAAGTACCAAAATATAAATATTTAACATCTAAAATATAAATATATGTTTTACAATTGACATAAACATAGAAACTAGGAATATAAATTTAAAAAACCCTAAACCATAAATAAAATAGTCTTAAATAAATCACAAAATGTAATACTCCCTCCGTCTCTAATTTATTGTCCTGGTTGACCCAGCACACCGTTTAAGAAAATCTATTTGACTGGATTATTAATATTGGTTTAATGTGTAGTTTCCTTTAAAATGTGTGTGTATGTATCCATAATTAAAGAAGGTGAAAAAGTAAGGGTAAGTGATAAAGTGATGTTCTAAAAGGTAAGTTTCAAAGTGAACAATTATTTTGGGACGAACGAAAAAAGAAAGGAGAACGATAATTTAGGGTATAACATATTAACACTTTACAGTCAAGTCAATAGTAATAGTCTAATAGACTCATAGTGTTATACAGCTCAGCCACAACATATAGTCAATTCAATTAGTCAATTTCAATTAGTCACTTTTAACTTACGCCCGATTGAAGAAAGAGCGAACAAGTACAACTATTTGCCTTCGACTTACCTCGAGAGCAGCGAAGAAAGAATCGATGGGTCGAAAAGTTGAAGGCTCGAACTTCGAGCGATGTGGTACAGGGGATTGAAACAACGACAACTAGGGCTTGAAGCGGTAGCGGCTGACTGCGAGCGGAATTTAACACAAGAGATTTCGATTCTTTCTTTTCGATTGTTAAGTAAGTGAATTAGAGGTTTCGATTTATCTCCCCCCTTTTTCAAGACAAAATATTTGTTTGTGAGGCGTATCCTCGAGATATTCAGGTTTCTGAATATCAGTCGGCGTATCAAACTTTGAGAAAGTGACAATTACGCCCCCACGGGCGTATCCATGGGCGTATCTCGAAGCGTATCGTATCCGGAGAGTATCCGATAAGCGGGGCCTTCACCTCAGCGTATCCGTGCATCCCGCGCCTCACAGATTCCTTCACTCGGTCAGGTTCCTTGTGTTCCTCGGTGACCTCATAATATCTCTCGGGCTTTGGTAGTTGTTCCTGTTCCTCAAATTCTTCCTTAACATTTTCCCCAAATCCTCCTGAACCCCTATCACTTTCAGTGTTATTTTCCAACCCATCATAGAAGCTCACATCAATGATCAGTTGAATGACGATACATCATTTACCCCATCATTGTCAATCTATCGACAAAGAGAGAAAACTATCATGTCATTCCTCTTGATCCCTTTGCCTTCACAAACTCATTCCAATCCACGGGTGGCTGCTTTCAGACTACTCTTTATAACAATACTGAAATTTCCACACCCTCGTTGACTTGTCGTAAAAAACACCAGCTATACATCATTAACTTGTCCACCTCTTTCCATGGAGTCCCTCGATTATCATAGATGTGTTTAGCCTTATGTCACCCTCGGCTGGTTCTTGCATTCTAAATGGGACTGTACTAGGGACGATGCAATGAAGTATATGCATTCTTTGATAATCGCAGTGATTTTGGATGGGAGGGTCAAAGAGGAATCAAAAAGCAATGTGGTGGATCTCAATGCCGAACCAGAAAACACTTATGTTAAGCAATATTGTCGTACTAATGCGGTCCCTTCCGTCGCTATTCAACCTTTAGCGACGGAATTTTCGTCGCTAAAGGTTTTTAAAAATTAATTAAAATTAATTTAGAAACGATTAAAATTTTTACCAATGAACAGTCCAATATAAATACAATATGCGTAGTGGTTTGGTTCAATTAATACGATTTTATTCGGTTTGATTTAACTCAACTCAAAAAACTCTATGAGATGATATATTGCAAAGCTAGAAAAATTATTTATGTCTATAAAAAATTAAGTAAAAATAATAATTCAATAATTCATATCAAGGAATGATATTTTTATAATTTTTTTATAATAATTCAATTAGTACAATTTTATCTCGTTATATAAATTTGTTATTATTTTCTTAAATATATAAATTAAGTTGTAATGTGAATATTTTTATTTTTGTAATTATATTGATGTTAATCATTTTAATGAATGATATTATATTATTAAATTAATATTTCAAATATTAATTTGATAATAAAATATCATTCATTAAAATGATCATAATATTTCCTATATATATACAAAGGGATTTTACAAAAACAAACATTTTTTTATAAATACAGGAATTTAATTTCAATTTAATTTCAGCGACAGAATTTCTGTCGCTAGAGGTGCCTTTAGCGACGGAATACTCCGTCGTTAAAGGTTTTCAGAATTTAATTTCAATTTAATTTCAGCAATGGAATTTTCGTCACTAAAGGTTTTCAGAATTTTATTTCAATTTAATTTCAGCAACGGAATTTCCGCCGCTAAAGGTTTTCAGAATTGAATTTCAGTAACGGAATTTCTGTCGCTAAAGATCACTTTTAGCGATGGAATATTCCATCGCTAAAGGTTTTCAGAATTTAATTTCAATTTAATTTAAGTAACGGAATTTCCATCGCTAAAGGTCACCTTTTGGGACAGAAATTCCGTCGCTGAAAGCATTTTCAAATCAATTTCGTCGTTGATGCTCAGTTTCCGTGGCTATTCACCGACGGAATATTTTCGTCTCTGATAATTCCGTTGCGGAAGGCGCGTTTTATAGTAGAGACTACCCAGAAAGAAAAAAACTCGAAATCGGAATAATATAGAACAAAGCTACCAAGGATCAAGAAAGCTACAAGTTGAAGATAAAATTTGAATAATAAAGTATTCAACTTAGGGTTAAAGATTGAGATTAATCATATTATAAATCTCTGAGTATTTACAACGGGAAATAAAGAGAAAAAAAAGGAAGAACATGCGGGTGAACCCCAATTTGGATTAGAATTGGGAAAAGAAAGATGATATTCTTTTTCTTTGTTTTCGAACATGTGTATGTGGTTTATAGGAGGGAAAGGGAGAGAGAGAGGGTGGGGCCGCCTTATAGAACATGTGGGAACCGATGGTGTCGGCGAAGGCTAGTCATGTTTGAATGTACACGTGTCGTTGGGGCGATGACGTTAAGTCAAGTCATGTGGGAATCGCTAATGGGTGGGATTTTAATGGGGAAGAAGGCCTCTAGATATTTTTTTCAAACCCTAGGGGGTGATTGCAAATAGTGATATAAGTTAGGTTTTAAAAAAGTTTCATTTTAGCCCTTACTTAACGCACATGTGATGCACATGTTAACTTAACGGTATTTTTTAATGGCATTCATAAAAAGGACTGCGGTTGTGAAAATTTCATAATATTAGGACCCCGTTTTGACAAAAAATTGTTAAGGGACTAATAGTGAAAATGACCCAAAGTCGAGTGACCAATGGTGTCATTAAAATAAATACAATACAATATAACCCTTCACCTACTTTCATTTAACTCCCAAAGCTCAAAAAATAAAAATTCTCTCATTTTTGTCATTCAAAATAATTAATCATAGTTAAGGACTCTATTTAATTTTAATGATACTTATTAATAATAATTAATTTTAATGATACTCATTAGTAGTAATTAATTTTTTTGATATTTACTATTCAAAAATTAGTGAGTTAAAAAACTTCATTTGACATATTCACTATAGCCTATCATTCCTTAAAAGTATCATAAACTAGTTTTTTTAACATATGCGTTAAACTCACGTCAACTAAATCGTACAAAAATAAAATAAGGAGGATCAGTTTATTAACAATTACACATAAGTATATCACTAATCATTATAGATTTTTAAAAAATTTCTTATACACAACATTTGTTGTCTTATTAGTTGGTTTTTCATCTTCACCGCATATTATTATCTTCAAGCCAAAATAATTTGTTACTATAGAAACTACGACATATAACTGTCAATGACTAAATACTGTTTTTTTCAAAAAGAGACATACGTGCAATTATTGACCTTGACACTTATTAATTGTCATTGCCTATGATACCAACAATGAAAATTGTCTTATCTGTAACTTGAAAAATAGTCTTACATCAGATAAAGTTAATGACAATCTTGGGATAAAAACATTTTCCAAACATTTTCAACAATGTGACCCCCAAGATGTATAATAGTTAGTCTTGTTTTATTGCACAACCTTGTAACAAGGTTAAGGTTTCTCAATAGCATTACTGAAACACTAATTTTAAGTGTCAATTCATGGCTTGACAACCCCGAACACTTTATACTATTCAAAAACTCTGTATAATGAATGTTTTCGAACAAACTTGATTTTTTTCCGCCCCGCAAAGAGAATCTGAACTCAAATAAGTTCTTCATTTTGAATGATTACTTTTATTAAATTTTATTTGTATTTTTTGAATAAAGAAATTTTTGATAATAAAATAATCTCAAATCAAAATAACGAAATTATTTTTACCGTTAACTATTATTTTTGTTTTGTAAATTATTTTGATTTTAATAACTTTCGTTATTTTTTTTGTTTTATTGAATTTGTAACTATTATTATTTTATTATTTTTAAGAATTAGTTTTACAGAAAAATTTTATTCCATAATTTTTTATTATTATTTTGATAGCTCAGTTTAAATTGTTTTGTTTTATTGACTATGTAACCATTGTTTTTGTTCCATCAAATATTTTTATTTTACTAACGTATTTTTTTTTTACATAACTATTTTTAAGAATTTGTTTTAAACTTTTGTTCCATAAATTATTTTTATAATTTTACTAACCTCAGTTTAAATTATTTTTTTAAGAATTTGTTTTAAACTTTTGTTCCGTAAATTATTTTTATAATTTTACTAACCTTAGTTTAAATTATTTTTGTTTTATTGACTCCGTAACTATTTTTTTTGTTCCATCAAATATTTTTATTTAACTAATGTATTTTTTTACATAGCTATTTTTAATAATTTTTTTTAAAATTTTGTTCCATAAATTATTTTTATTATTTTAGTAACCTCAGTTTAAATTGTTTTTGTTTTTATTGACTTTGTAACTATTATTTGTGTTCCATCAAATATTTTTATTGTACTAACGCATTTTTGTTTTACACATATATTTTTAAGATTTTGTTTTAAATTTTTATTCCGTAAATTATTTTATTTTACTAACCTCCACATTAAATTATTTTTTTTGTTGATTATGTAACTTTTATTTTTATAGTGGCTTGTTTCATAAATTATTTTTATTTTACTAACCTCTTATATTTTTGTTTTCTTGACTCTGGAACTATTATTTTTGTTTTAATTACTATTTTTTACGTTTAAAGAAAGAAAAACATTTAAACATAATTAAAAGAGAGGATATGGTGGTGATGAGAGAGAAATTAAGGAGTAGACGGGAGAGAGAAAGAGAAATACTGCTAGAGAAGATATGAAGGAGAAAGAGTAACATGATAACTTAAAAGTCAATAATTCAAAAAAGATTTTGGAGGAAAATCCACTCTTGTCATTATATATAGTTTTCAAATAGGGCAAAAGCCCACTGGCATGCCCGCCCCGCCACCTATTAGGGGCGGGTTGAGCTGGTGTATTAAATACCCGTTTGGATGCGGACTTTTTGGGCTCTGCCCGCACAGGCCGCGGGCTTTCGCGGGTTGGGGCGGGTAACCCGCATATTCTGAACTTGCATTATTTGAATTTATTTGGTTTTGGTTTTTGGACAAGGCTAAGCAGCCCAGGCCCATTTCATCTGACTTAACCTAAACGCATAACGGAAACTGGGAAAGGGAGTTGGCCGGCTACTACGCGTATTCTCCTCTCTCTCTCTCCCAAATCTCATTATCTCAATAGTCTAGTCTCTCTTCAATTTCAGAATCTGTACTTCACACTTTCTCCAATCTCTACCAGACCACCAGTCTCCACTTCCAGCGGCAGCGGGCAGAGTCTTCGTCTTCGGCTCTTCGCCGCCTTCGATGCTTCGTGTTCGCCGTCTCTGCTCATTCTAATAACAGCTTCATCGCCTCCGTCTGTTCCTCCAGTTTCGCTAATCGCCACCACCGTTCCTCTCTAGATCTCACACTCTCTCTCCCATCCCTAACGTACATACAGTTATGTTGTTCGGATAATTTATTAATGGTTTATTTTGTTATTTTGTTATTAATAGATATGTGATTTTGTTATTTGAAGTATTTTTAATTTAATGGTTTATTTGTAGAAAATCCAAATATATCCTAAAATTAAATAATTGATAATAAAAAATTAAATAAACCCATTTTTTGCAAGCTTGCTCGTTTTGCCCGCGGCCCTACGCGGGGCGGGTTGGGCTAAGGGTTTCGAGGACCGTCATGTTCGCGGGCTTTCCCATCCCGGCCCGTTTCATAGCGGGCTTTTCAGGCCCGCGGACAAACTTGCCCCGCAAGCCCGTTTTGACAGCCCTAATTATATATATTAGGAATGTTTTGGCTCATAGTTTAAAATATCTGCAAATACTTATTCATAAAAAAAATACTAACTTATTCATTAGGTAACTTACTTTTTAACTTAAATGGGTAACTTTTGGGAAAATGATTATGAATTTGACCAAAGTTCAGGAACTAATATGTACTTAATCATATATTAATCTAGTCCGCACTCAACTCCCAGATGACAGAATCGTAAATCTACAATAGGGACTTCCACACACATATACCTATTACGTAAGTTGATTCATTATAGAGTTCTCCGTCAGGGGCAAATCCGTCCAAATCGCATTAGAAGTACTTACTATACTTTTTCTTCTTTAACCACAGTAACCGTTACCTTGTTTTAAACATGGTTAATTACTCTTTAAAAATGGACAATATTTAACCGGCCTCATCACACTCTTGGTCTCCACACTGACTCACCCCTCTTCGTCTCTCTCTCTCTCTCTCTCACTCTCTCTCTCTCTCAAGTCGTACAACAATGTCATCTCTACACTCCCCATTACCGTTCCTTCCTCAAAATGGAGTGCTCAACCTGGGGCTATGTGCCTGTGTTATCCTCTTTGCTTCGATGTTTGCCTTCTGGCTCGCACCGGGTGGTCTAGCTTGGTCTCTTTAAAAGCCACGAGCCAAAACTGCCATTCTTGGACCTTCCGGTCTTCCCCTTCTCGGGTTGCTTTTGACTTTTACCGGTTCCTTAACCCATAGAGTGCTAGCCAAGTTATCTCATAGCTACAAGACCGTACAACTCATGGCGTTTTCCGTCGGGTTCACTCGTTATATCATTTCAAGCCACCCCGACGCTGCTAAAATAACTCTACTTTCGTTGATCGTCCGGTGAAGGAGCCGGCTTACGAGCTATTATCCCATCGAGCAATGGGTTTTGCTCCCTACGGATACTACTGGAAGAACTTGAGGAGAATCTCGGTCACTCATATGTTCAGTCCCAAGCGTATTGCCGCGTTCGGGGGGCTTCGTGAAAAGGTAGGCCATGACTTGGTTGCACAAATACAGGGTCTAATGGTGCGCAACAGTGAGATTGAGGTGAAGAGGGTGCTTCACTTTGGTCCTTAAACAATGTAATGATGAGCGTTTTTAGAAGGAGCTATGAGTTTGACATTGGCGGCGGCGCCGCCGCCAGTGAAGGGTCTCAGCTGAAGAGCCTAGTGAGTGAAGGGTATGAGCTATTGGGAATATTTAATTGGAGTGACCACTTTCCGGTTTTGGGTTGGCTTGATTTGCAAGGAGTGAGGAAGAGGTGCTGCAAGTGCAAAGATTTGGTAGCTAAGGTCAATGTTTTCAATGGCAATATCATAGAGGAGCACAGAGCTAAAAGATCTTGTTCAATGGATGTACATGTTGATGATGAGAGTGATTTTGTTGATGTCTTACTCGATTTGGAGAAGGAAAATAGGCTCAATGACTCTGATATGATTGTTGTTCTCTGGTATGTTTCTTTTTCTTTTTTTCTTTGTCAGCTCTCTGCTGGGAATTTATCGTTGAACTCACTTTTAGATTCTACTATTATATTATATTATTTCAGGAAATGATATTTAGGGGAACTGATACAGTGGCTATCTTCCTTGAATGGGTTCTTGCTAGAATGGTTCTACATCCAGATGTCCAAGCTAAGGCCCAATCCGAAATTGACAGTGTTGTCAGGTTAACATGCTCCGTATCAAATTCTGACTTCCCCAGCCTTCCTTACCTCCAAGTAGGGGTGGCAAAATGGGTGTTATGGATAATTATGGATTAATTTATTATCCATGGTTATCCATAGATAATAAACTAACCCATGATTATTCATAACAACCATTTTGCCACCCCTACCTCCAAGCCATTGTCAGGAAACTCTTCGGGTGCACCCTCCTAGCCCACTTCTGTCTTGGGCTCGCCTTGAAATCCATGACACTCATATGGGCCAGCACTTGATTCCAGCCGGCACAATTGCCATGGTGAACATGTGGGCCATAACCCACAGCAATGGGATCTGGGCACAACCCGAGAAATTTAGTCCAGAGAGGTTCTTGGAAAAGGATGTTTCCATAATGGGTTCTGATCTTAGGCAAGCTCCATTTGGTGCTGAAAAGAGGGTTTGTCCTGGGAAGGCAATGGGTCTAGCCACTGTTCACCTATGGTTAGCCCAGTTGCTTCAGAGTTTCAAATGGGTTCCCAATTCTGAAAATGGTGTGGTGGATTTGTCTGAGTGCTTGAAGTTATCAATGGAGATGAAACAGCCATTGGTTTGCAAAGTTGTGGCTAGGATTTCTTGAAATTTGAGACCATCTAGTAATTAATAATTATAGAACTTAATAATTTGGGGCTTCTAATGTGATGGTGGTGCTTAATTATGGGGGCTCTCTTTGGTTCAATATATATAAATTTTCATTGCAAACAATTTTTATGGCCTAAACTGTTTTTTTGAAATGAAGTTTACTTTGTCATTCTTGTCCATGCTTCAGTTTGTATATTTTTTTGAATTTGAAATGCACTATGATTGGTTTGTTCTTAGAAATTCGTATACAAATTAAGGAAATTTATAAGAAAAATATCTACCCTTTTACAGTGCAATCATTGCTAATGAGTTGTATATTTATTTTTGTCTTAACATCCTTATTGAAATCACCTATTTTTTTCTCAAATTTAAAAAACACATCTTTAATTAAAGAGTATTTAATAAGAGCAATTTTGGCAAAAATGTGAACAAAATTTTCATGAAATTTATATATATATATATATATATATATATATGTGTGTGTGTGTGTGTGTGTGTGTAAATAGCCTTCCCTTCAAAGGAGAGACAATATAACAGTTGCAGTAGCCACACCATCTCTGGCTTAAACATTGCTTGTTTCCATTTTTTTTTTGGTTGCCCAGACTCTCTTTTCTTTTTAACTCTATTGATAATATATTTTTCTATAAGAAGGATTCTCTTGACCCGATCTATCGGGTCTTATGGATTAGAGTTTAATCAGAGACCTACTCTTCTTAAAACTACAAAATTTTAACAAGTAGAGCGCTAATTTACGGTTAGTTTTTTATTGACAGTGTCGCTGTCTTTCAAAAAGAATGTGTCAAAAGGTAAAATTGAAAATTAAAATATAAAAGTAATTAAAACAAAATAATGATTCTCTGAAAACACCATATGAAATTATGAATAGTCTTGTAGTGAAAATGAGTAGTAATCAAATGTTATATCGTGAAATGTGGTTAATCAAGAAAGTAAGTCTTAATTTCATAGTGATGTACATGCCATTGACAATAGAACTACCAACAAAATCTAGACAGTAACTTGATTAGTTAATCCACCATGACTATCGGTTTGGTGTTCCGGTGACATATTTGAACTTGCCGCCTAGAAAGAATGAATCCAACATAAAAGAAGCATCTTATTCTGACACCCTGCTTCAAATAGGCGGCTTCATACACAGGAGGCTTTTGGTGTATTTGGGGAGGTTAGTTTGCATTCTCATTCTGAAGTTCTTAGGAGGGACAGTCAAACAGGTATCAGAATGCAATCACATAGTCCCAAAGAGATTCATTTGGACCCTTGAGAGCATATATACTTAAACGGCATGGATCACTAACTGAAGCGTGGTCGGTGAAATTGAAACAATCCAGGAAAAGTGATGAACCACGAGAAATTTACTGCTCTCCTGATGGGAAGACATTCCAGTCAATGTCAGAAGTTGCATGTTATCTTGGATTGATGCTTAAAAGGGGGTGGATGTATCTGGAACCGCATTTGAAAGCTTTCATGCGGAAATTTTTTGGTTGGTTGGTCCCAAATTCTTTGTGAACTGCACAAGGCTTTCTTTGTAGTCAATCCCTTCATGACCCTATCATAGTACAATGACAAGAAAAAAGAATTTAGAGAAAATGGAAAATGAAAAAGGTTAGAAGGTCTTTCTTTACCCTAAAAAAGAGTTGCTGCCAGCACAAATGTAGAAAGCAAAGTTAAATGCATGACGATTCCAAGTAGAAGCGAGATTGCAAGGTCTAATTTCATTGGATGAAATATGAGTTAATGTCTTGACATGGGGTTCACGACCAAAAATGTAACATCTTTCTATATTGATCAAATATCCACAAAATAAATCAGGCGTTCAAATCGAGAAGGGTATGAACCAATACCTTCCCAAGTCATATTTAGAATCTTCTTCAAACAATTTATGTAAACTAGATAGCTATGGAAGATTTGAAATCACCAATTTTGGATTAGGCTCCAATCAACTTTGTTTTCTTCATTTTCTTAATTTACAATTTCTAAAAAAATGTGCAAATCAATATATTGCTATATGACCCCAAACTATCCTGAATTAATTTGAACAATAAGTGACACAGAATGTAGCATGCTTCAATTTCTTTTACTCTTTAAAGCACTTTCAGTTTTGTGTATGTGTGATTCAAATTGATGTGTAACTCACATAAGCGCAAAATCCAATTCATTTGGCATTCATTACCAGAACAAAAGGGGAAACTGCAGGAATAATGTGGATATTGTTAGTAATTGTTTTACTTCAAACTTAAATTAGTCGCAATCTGCCATCCATTCAAACAATGGTTGCAGGAAGAACCTCTGGGCTATCAAAGGGATGGAAATACAGATGGACAAAACTTTTGTGCCGTCAAAGAGAAGAGAATATGGATGGACAAATATTAGTAGATTCTATGGACATCTTTTTTTTTTTGGATAAGTAAAATAAAATTCTATGGACAAATCTTATAGTGAATAATGAAATGTAAAACATTTTTTGATCAGTCAAATACATTTTAAGAATATCGGTCTTTTCCATCCCTAATGTACTAGAAAGAAGATCGTAAGCCTCCAATCCAAATGTGGATCAATAATATTGCCAAAACAACATATGTGACTATCTACCATTCCTAAGAAGTAAGAACAGATTGTGTTTATTTTTTCCATAAATGGGCAAGTACCCAACATAAGTTGGTTGAAAGAAAACAATGTAATACAAAAGTTTCCTCTCCTTTTTTCAGCATTTGATAATTCCGGTTATATGCTTATATCAAATTTCATTTTTGCTTCATACTAAGTCTATTTGGACAATACCAAATCTACAAGGACTATAGAATTTAAGATAACAAGATACAACTATCAAGAAGGCCTTTACTACTTACATAGATATTTGCTGAAATGCCATGACTAACGATCTTCTTATATCCCACGTGAGAGTAATTAACAACTTCATGGCTACGCAAGACCCTGATGTGGACACACACAAAAAAAAAAAAAAACAAAAAAATCAATTCTCTATTCCCTTAATTCCATTTGCTTTTGTATGAGAACAAAAGGTTATAGGTTAAATATGTATCCGAAAATTGATCAAAAAAGTCAAAAATATACATTTTCGATTGGGACTAAAAGAGTGATAAATACGATAAAAATAAATAGATTAAACTCTAGGGGAATGATACCTCATCATTATACACAGGGAACAACAGCATCGTGGATGCTTCAAGGGCTCCAAGATCCTGCTTTTGCAAAATTACCATTGACTAAAAAGTTAATCATGAGTTTTGAAACTCACAATGAAATACTACTATATTTATTTCTCTTATGGAAACAGATATCTAAATTAAAATCACATGGAGTATTAGATCACAAAAACAACAAAATTTACATGTATTTCTCAAAAAAAAAAAAGATCTATCGATGTCCTACAAAAAGCACATCTCTAATCTCCATTTCTTTTCATTTCGCATAAGAAACAATCTACGCATATATGAAAATGATACGATCGGAGGGTTCAAAAGATGGACTAATTATAAATCAAACAGCTCAACTTCTCTTTAACAAGAAACGGGTGAAAAAACGCATCTCCTATTCCTTGAATGTATTTGCTTCATATGAATTGGACCAAATTCAAACAGCAACAATGCATCCATAGAAACACATCCCCTGACAAACATGAATTTCAACAACATTCTAATGATGATGATTAAAAAGAACAAAGAATTAAGTTAGTGCCTCGAATCAGAAGCAGCAGCACCACGGATCACAAGTTGATGGACAAGAGCCATGGGCAACTAAAAAGCCAGGTTTTTGGAGTTAGGGGACACTAGCCGCATGATATAAGAGAATGAGACTTAGGAATGAAGCCTTTATTTAACATAAGACAACCTTAATTTGAAAAAAAAAATACACAAAGTGAAATCTTAGAAATTGTGAAGGCCAAAGACACTTGAATAATTAATGAACATGGATATATAGAAACTCAAACCACAAACATAAAATAAATAGACCAGTTCAGTAAATCAATCAGAAATGGAAAAAGGAATCAAACAGCTTTCCACTTGTATTTACTGAAGAATACCATTGGGAAACTCTATAAAGAAAAAACATAAAAAAAGCAAGAAAAAATTTTCATGAATCATACTAAAGAACATATACATAATCAGATCTAAAACATACCACCAACCGCTAGTAAATTGCACAAGGGGAAGCTAAGCATGTTCAATTGGAGGCTATAAGACTGCGATTAATGGACGGAGGAGCACAAGTATTCGACTCAGATAACAATGGGATCAAAATGAGGCAGTAACAAACAAACAAACAACAAGCAGGCAAAGAAATAAACACAAAAATGTATTTCGATGACGATAAGATATTAAAAAAAATCAAATCTATCACAGATCTGGACATAAATTACAGTTACTTCCTATAGACTTGACGGAAAAAGAAAATTTCAGGAACCCTAAAAACAACACTTATAAATGATTGAATATAAAACGAGCACGGCTAGATCTAGTTAGGGAATTGAAGTACCTTGAATTAGAGAAGTAGCAGCAATCACAAGTGAGATCGGTGACACAAAGGGCAACTAGGCTGGTTTGCTCGGAGACCAACAACCCTAGTTTCAAATTTCAACCTCGCAGCAGCGGGGTAAACGAGAATGAGACTGATGAGTGAGTGAGGTGAAATGGAAGCTTTATATGGAGACCAACAACCCTAGTTTCAAATTTCAATGCGTGGAAAGGGTTATATAGTAACGTCAATGTGTATGTCAGGCTTTATAGTGACGTCAATGTGTATGTCAGGCTTTTTGGTCAGGCCAACTCTTCGTTTTCTTTTTTACTCTTTTATTTATATTTAAATTACGATGATATTCCTTCAACTCCACTCCCTTTTTTTTATTTTAAGTTGTTCTAAAAAAGAATATCTACTTTTTAAAGTACTCCTGTCCTAAGAAAGCAAAAGTTGTATACTTTCTAAAAAAAATTTAAAGTTATATTTATCATTTTATCATTAATTTAATCGCCACTTTAATTGATGAACCACCCTTTTACATGAAATATCCTTGAAAATTATAGTAAACTATCCTAATATTAATAATATGTTTAATATATAATTTGGTTCCTGAATTTTAACATTTTAAATTGATTCAATTCCACTTATTAGACACTTTCTATTTTGGCCCTTAAACTTGTTTTTTAGCCATACAGTTAGTCCCTATATGACGTCTGTTAATTTTCATATTAAAATGTGAATAAAAAGACTTTTATACACCTAGAGTAGAACGGGTTGGCAGACGTAAACTCAAATTTAAAAAAAAAAAAAAAAAAAAAAGATAACCCCTTCCCCACCCGCTACCATTTCCAATCACTCCACCCATCCACCTTCTCTCTCAGTAACCATGACAGAATCCTCCCTTCTTCCCTTTCCTTCCCCACCCACCACCCAGTTTCAACCACCCCACGTAGCCCATTTCTTTCTCACACACAAAACCATGGCAGAAACCTCCCCCCTTGCCCACCCGCCACCCATTTCAAACCACCCAACCTAGCCTCTCAGCTCTCTCTCTCTCTCTCACACGCATCAACCATGACAGAATCCACCTTCTTCCAAAAACCTCATCCCTTCCCCACCCGCCACCCAATTCCAACCACCCAGCTAGTAAGTGTTGTCATATATATAAACCCACGATGAGCGAATTAGAAGGATGGATACAGCGGCAATATTTAGTCATCATGAAGTGCGACCAGAGGCTGCGTTTCCATCATAGATTTTTAAGTAACTTGTATAGTATTCGTCAAGGATCTGATCCCTATGCCACCTTCCGGGCTAAGAACATTGAAGCCGTGATATAAGGGAGCTTTTGTCGTAGCTTTATCCTATGAAAGATCCCCAAATTGAGATTCATCTTTGAAACCGAAGAAAATTAACTACCAATCATCTTCTGATAGTCAAGAGTTAGGCGGGGTAAGCCTTAGTAAGAAAAGAGATAGTAAGGAAAAAGACCGAAGGCAGTGCCCAAGAATACCTAACGTCTTCCTTCACCCCAATCTTTACTAGTGTACCAATTATCTTCTTTGCAATTGAATAGCTAGCTTCCATTAGTGAGTTAGGCAAGTCGCGAAGAGTTCGCTGTATTCCTGAGCTACCGAACAATTATATGCACAAAAATGGGATCAATTCTATTTTGGCCCTTTAATTTCCAAAAAAAAAAACTAGGGCTTCAACATTGGGCGTGAAGATATCAAGTATGGATGAAAAACAAGTCATTATGACTTTTGTGGTAAGTATTTAAAACGTTGTTTTGCTTAAATTTGTGTAAAAAAATCTTTTTTTTCTTCTTAAAAAATAGGTCTTCGTCGTAAACGGTTCGGTACTGTAGCTCAGAATATTTTTAAAATGTTCGACTTCGACCAACCGAACATTTTTGAACTGTTCGGCAGGTGGCAACCGAACATTTTTGAAATGTTCGGTTGGAGGTCACCAAACATTTTTGAAATGCACCTCTAGTTCCAAACTGTTCGGATGTTCGTAACCGAACTTTTTGCAAATGTTCACCTTCTACCAACCGAACATTTTTGAATTGTTCGGATGCAAGCAACCGAACATTTTTGAAATGTTTTCTAGTTCCAAACTGTTCGGAAGTCTCCAGCCGAACATTTTGAAATTATTCAACCTGTACCTGTCGAACATTTTGTAAATGTTCCACCACTCCTCACCGAACAGTTTTAAAAAAACTGTGTTTTTTATGGGTTATTGTATTTGATGACAGAATTCAAACACGTTGTCAACAAATCCTAGTGTTGATGGTCCGGCTAATAATAACGAGATTGTTGAAGTTGAAAATAAAGCGATAGTTTCTATTCAAGATATTGTGACAGATTACACCGATGTATTCATGACGCATGAACTCTTTTCATCTCGCCAAATGTTGATTGATTGGGTACGTGCAAGGGGGAATGAGCTTGAAATGGTAATAATAGTTAGGAGGTCGGACAGTGGTGCGGGTAAGAAAAAGCCCCAGATATTAATGACTTGTGAACGTGTTGGTCATTACAGTGGACACAAGAAATCACAAGTAAATGTTGAAAATCAAAGTGGAAAGAAAGATCGGAAAGAAACCGGATCTAAGAAGCCTGGTTGTCCATTTAGTTTGAGGGGCAGAGAAGTGTCAGTTGGAGAATGATCATTGGTTGTGAAGTGCGGTGTCCACAATCATGAATTTGGAGCGTACAAAGAAAGTCATTCATATGTCGGTCGATTATCAAAAGTTGAGGAGAAATATGTGGTTGATATGACACACGTTAATAGTAGACCAAAGGACATTTTGGCTCGTTTGAAAGAAAAATTTCAAGAAAATAGATCTACAATAAGGACGGTCTACAATGCACGTTTGAAGAATAGAGTTATCGAGTGTGAAGGTCGATCACAAATGCAGTAGCTTATGTTTATGTTAGAGAAGCATGGATATGTCCATCATCATCGGCGGTGCGAGAAGACGAACACTGTGAAGGATTTGTTCTTCGCTCACCCAGGAAGTGTTGATTTATTGCGTGCCTTTTCGAAAGTCATATTAATAGATTGCACGTACAAGACAAATAGGAACAAGTTGCCTTTGTTAGAGATTGTTGGTGTGACGTCTACAAATATAACTTTTTTTAATTACAGCTGCTTATTTAGAGAATATGAGAAAGCAGACAGCTATAAGTGGGCGTGCTCATGCTTGAAATCATTGATGGACCAATGGAGCATGCCTAATGTCATCGTTACTGATAGAGAAATAGCTTTAATGAATGCAATTGAGATAACGTTTCCTACCTCGAGACATTTCGATCCTTTGTCGATGGCACACAATAAGAATGTTTTGGTAAATTGTAGGAAAATCTTAACGACGAAAGAAAAGTGAGATTCGTTTAATATGTTTTAGAATTTGTTGGTAAAGTCTGATACTGAGTCGCAATATAATGACTATTTGGGAAGACTGTAGTCTGAGTTCAAAGATTATTCAAGTGCCATCAACTATGTGATGTATCAAGGGATTGAGCCCTACAAAGAAAGATTTGTGTCATGTTGGACAAATATCGTCATGCATTATGACAATACCTCTACAAGCAGGTATTAATTGTTTTTGTTTATTTGTTACATACGTACTTCAAATTACTGAATATTGTTTGTACTTTCAGGGCGAAGAGTCAACATGCGTCATTGAAAAGGCAACTTGGATCTAGCCAAGGTAATTTTGAGACTTGTTGGCGACAAATTCACACTCTTATTGAGACTTCTCACATCGCAATCAAACACTCATTTGAGAAGAGCAGAAACGTAGTCATGCACAAATTCAAATCATCTATATACATGGATCTGCGATGCATGGTTTCCATACAAGTGTTGAATAAAATTTATGAAGTAGAATCTGTGGTTAGCAAAGATACTATTGTGGATTCTTTGTTGTGTGGTTGTGTAACGAGAAAGACGTGTGGTTTGTCTTGTACGCATGAGATCGTTGAGCTTGTCAAATTAGGTAGGCCAATTCCACTTAACCAAGTTGATGGTTTTTGGAGAAAGTTGGATATGTTACCGGTTAAGGGCGAAAGTGATGGAATTCGGGGTGAAATTGATTGTGCATGGAAAAACACAGTTGAAGAAATTCATTCTATATACAACAATGCTTCAACCGACCCAGATAGGTTGGCACTGTTGAAGAGAGCAAGGGAGTTTGTGAAGCCATCAATTACATCACTGATTGAGCCTCATGTTTTGAAAGTTATTCGTGGTCGGCCTCAGAAAAAAAAGGCTAAAATTGACAAATCAACAAAACATTATCCGAGTAGGTTTGAGTATATCGAGTCGATGGAAGACAGTTACTCGCCGTGAGAACGAGTGACGTACGAGGTTGGCCCATCGACTGCTAGGCGAAAGATATATACCGGTAATTTTTATTAATGTGTTTTTGTTGTTTACTATATCTTTACAATTACAAAAAAAAATGTTAAATTCATGCTTAATTCGTCTTCGTTCAATATGTTACGCGACAACGATTGAAACTCAACTCTGCGATTCGTTTCCTTGACCTATTCCCATCACAGTTTGCCAATTTTATTGCGGAGACAAATGATGTTAAAGCAGATGGACATAGCGGATATCGCGCGGTTGCCGCCGCACTTGGGTTAACTCAAGATGGATGGCCTGCAGTTCGACAAAACCTCCATCATGAGTTGATAGCTAACTTAGAGTTATACAAACATGTTTTCATGGCAAGTGATCGTATTGATAAGGTCCTGCAAACGCTGGATTACTACAAGGACAATGCGCCGCGAAAACATTGGTTTTATTTGCCGAAAATGGGTCACTTGGCTGCATCAACGTATAACGTAGCTCTGGTATGTCTCGATTCACGAATGTCCGTAACTTATCTCTCGTTGAGGACTGCGGTCAAGACTTCCCCTAAAGTTATTTGTATCGGATTAATAAATGAAGATCATTTTATCGAGGTTCACACAACCCAAGTTACGTAAGTGTTTTTACAATTATATTATATAATTTGTTGATATGTATAGCTTATTTGTAGGTTTTATTGCGCGAGGGTTATCCATTACCACCGGTGTCTATACATTGGGATTCGTTTCACGACCAGTATACATCAGGGTAGAAAGACTTGTTTCAGACTCAACTCGATTTGAACTCACATAGTGTAGGATACAGTCGTGTTGGGCGAAGTACTGAGACTATTATTTTAAACTAGCAAGTTTTGTAATTATGGTTATTGATAATAGCAAGTTAAGATATAAAAGGTACCAGTTATCGAACAAGTTAAATTACATATGAAAATTGTCTAAAATGTCATTGCATCAACGCAATCAAGTGTTTCTTCTACGACGGCGCCTAGATCGCTCTCCCTCTGCTTGTCAACTTGTAGACAATCCCGGTCCCCCATGTTGTTGCCCTCCCAATGCTCCGTATGCACTCTGGATCGTTATTCCCATCTCGTTGTACGATATATCTCAGTCTCCCGCACCATAACGCACCGCCATCGGTTCCAACAAACCACGTGCTAGGCTAACCATATTCCATGGATCTGGTAAACCTCGTGACGAGCGCCCATTGGAAGGTGGAATGATGCTCGTGGTTACATACGATTGGATGAGATACATGGTTGTACCAATCCATATAGCTGTGTGCACATCGCCATATATGGTCGCTTCTAAGAATTATACCAAGTTGTTGCCGATAGGATTTGTCTTTTCCCAAATATCGAAGTATCGGTGAGCATTGCCAAGACCTTCTTATTTGCCAACGCATCCTCTCTTCTCGATACCGGCAATAATCATCCTCTAATCGCCGCACGTATCCAAACTGTTTGAGAACGCGATTAGGGTGGTATGGCTCAACATGATCAGTTGATCCTATGCATCCATGGTTTAAGGCTATCCGATGAAACGGGAAATGTTGTCTAACCTGCCCGGTATATGGCATCCAAATAACCTACATTAATTGAAAAACTATTGATTAATAATATATAAAATATGGTTATTTTCTACATATAATCAATACATATAAAAGACATTAAGACTCACATCATCCGCACAGTGGCGTTAGTTGTTCCCAAGCAGACCTAACACCTGGCCACGGGCACACGGCAATACTCTTGTGCTCCCACCTACTTGCAAGTTCCCGACCTCGTAATTAGCACGTTAGAATAGCCGCCGCATTATTCTAATCGTCAAATATCCATGCCTATTTGAACAAAATACAAGTATACAAATTAAAATATAAATACAAGTATACAAATTAAAATATAAATACAACAAGTATACAAATTAAAATATAAATACAAGTAATTACCTCGATAATGTGG
>JABEVN020002537.1:0-21124 GCA_013146195.2 Codonopsis lanceolata
TTCATGATCTTCCTTCATACAACATTTTGTTGGGTTCGTTGTTCTTGTGAAAATAAACTAAAGGTAAAAATCATTACTTCCAAATTAATAAAGAGAAATGAAAAAGAAAGTTGTAAGGAAATTTATTGCAAGTCATCTTCCTCTCTGATCCCCTTATGGTTAATTTAATTAATTTACAAGTAACAATCCTTCAAACTAATAATGTTTGGAACCACAAAAAGAGGTAGGAAATTAATTAATAGGGAAGAACAATGTTTTCCCTCCTATTTTCTCTTTAATCAAATAAGGAAACTTGGCTGAATATTGAATCAAATTATTATATATTTTCTTTAGGTTGTAAGTTGTATCATTTTTATTATCTTCTTATCAATTTATATATATATATATATATATATATATATATATATATATATATATATATTAATTATACTATATTAGTATATTATATATAATAAAATAATAATAAATACATATTGGTCCGGTTCGGTCCGGTTCTACGTTTTTGGTTTCTGGAACCGGGGACCGACCCAATTATCCGGTTCTGTAAAAATTCAGATCCAGGACCAATCCAAAGTATTGGTCCGGTCTATTTTTGATCTGTCCGTTCTGTTCCATTGGTCCGGGTCCGATTAGAAAACTTGCACCCCTACCCTATATGCCCCAAGTTGAAAACAATAATGCTCATGTTGTGATATTTGTCCTCCAAGCCTCACAATTCCTTCTTCCTCCTCAGTGTTGAACCAACAGGCAACCATGCATACACACCCCAAAAACCAAATATCTACAACATCCATGAATTTCTTTTCAATTACAATAATCCTTTCTTCATTATTGTAATTGCTTTCTTCTTCCATTTGGATCTGTTCCAAATTCCAAAGATTTGTTTTCTTCATTATTATTTTGCTTTCTTTGTATTCTTCAAATCAAAGCCCCTTCCCCAATTTAAAACCAATCTACCCAATTACTTTCTAGGGCTCAATCCACCCGGAACCTCGTCAGCTCCCCAACGAAAGCCAAAGATGCCATGCATTGAGCCTGCCTCTTCTTAATTTCGACGATTATCATGATAAGAAAAGTATTGGGAGACATATGGCGTCGAGAAAAGTTGCACCGGAGTGACAAAACACGATGCAAAATTTTGAGTTGCGATGCATAATTTTTAATTGTGTAATATAGTGATGCATCGCGATTCCAAATTGGTATATCGCGTTTGAAAGTCGAAGCCTGATGGAGCCACTTCTTCATCTTCAAAAGTAAGCAACAAACAAAAAATCGAAGCGGTCAACAATACATTTCTTATTAACATATGCTGCTGTCGGTTCTGAGGATTTGTCTTCTCTATCGATTATCACATAAAGAGATGGAATTCTTAACTACAGAAATGGAATTTGGAGACTTGAAATCTCTTTAGAGAAAGAGAAAGCAAATCTCTGATTTTTCTTTTCCCAAAGTAAAGAGGAAAGAGAAATAGATTTGCACTATTTTTTATACAAAAAAAAAAGACTTGACATCATATCAGGGCAGGTAAATTAGGGCTTTAGGCCTCAGTAAATTGGAGGCCTCAATTTTTTTTACTATTAGTATTAGGTGTGACCCTTAGATTTCCTAAACAGTTAAACTAAATAAAAAACCAAAAATATCTTGTACATACAAAATAAAGCAATTAATATCTTCATTTCAAAGTAGATTTGAACAATTTAAAATGTATCAAGATATTTTTGGTTTTTTATTTAGCATTGATAAATTAAGGTCATTGAATAATGAAAATTTAAAAGAAAATTGTCTTAACCTTGAAAACTCATTAAAACATAATGACAACTCTGATATTGAGGGATTAAATCTATTTATGGAACTAAATTTTTTAAGAGAAATTATACAAGTGAAGAATGATACACTAAATGACATACTAAATTATATATTAAGGGTTGATTCTTTTCCAAATACAGAGATCGCTTATAGAATAATACTAACAATTCTCGTAGGCCGTAACTTGCTTTGGCAGAAAGGAGTATTTCTAAGCTAAAATTAATAATATCTTATCTAAGATCGACAATGTCTCAACAAATATTAAGTGAACTAGCTTTATTATCTATTGAAAAAGAACAATTAATTGAAATCGATTACAATAATTTAATAAATGATTTTGTATCTCAAAAAACACGAAAGATAAACTTTAAATAAAAATATAATAATCTTAATAATAAATTATTATTTACTTTAAAAGAGCTTCATTCTATATTTCGTTTTAGGCCTCCATAATGGTTGGGTCGACCTTGCATCATATAAGATATAAGAATGGGCGAAAGAGAAGAAAGATCTTTCAACAAAGAGAAAACATATGCAAATATATCAGGGAGAAAGGGGAGAGAAAAAGAAGCTCGATCTCTCTACAATATAGTATCTTTATGGGTTTGGTATTTAGTCATCTAAATGCAAGCAAAAATAGGCTCACAAATCAAATAACAATAATGGAAGATACGAAAAGAAAGTGAGAAGATAGGTGGGAAGAATTATGCATCTTCAGAGCTCTATTAATGTCATTACTAATAGATCAGGGGTATTTCAAGAAAAAATTTATTAAAGTCTTTTTCAGGTTAAAAAAAAAGATGGACCGGAGGGGATAAAATTTATGAAAGTGGACCGGCGTCATCAATTTTCTCTATTAATATTGATTTGTGTGTAGCTTCTTTAATACTCATGTGTAAGTGTCTCATAACTAAAGTACGATGAAAAAGTAAGGTAATGTGGTGCTCCCTCCGTTCGGGGCAAATAGTCCCCGTTTGAAAATCAATTTTTTTAAGAAAATGACACTTTCAGTAGTCAATTAGTAATAAAATGACACGTTTATGCTTTAATTTTTGAAAGTTTATTCTTTAAGTGAAACATCTCTAAATAGAATAGTGAACTATTTGCCCAAAACATAGAGAGTAAAAGTTTTGTCATAAAATAGAAAGTTTCAAATAAGACAATTATTTTGAGACGGACGAAAAAATAAAATAAGACAATAATTTTAGGATGGAGGGAGTAGTATTTTAAACATATTCATTTTTCAATTTAAATTAGTTTTTCCAAAGCTAAATTACTTTTTACCCCCTAAAGTTTCCACCAAATCCAAGTTTGCCACCCATACTAAGGTTTGTCCCACTTTAGCATTCAAGGTTGCCATTTGTCCCAGTGTTCCACCTCCCGTCTATTGTCGTTACTAAAATGACGTTAACTTGCACGTGGTCTTCCACATGTGGTTTATTTTGGTCTTTTACCATCCCAGTTCACCCCCACCCACCTTCCTTTCTATCTCCTCTTTCTTCCCCATCGTCTCTCTCCCCTCAAACTCAGCCACCATCTCCTACACATTCAAATCATATAATTCAGATGAATGATTTTGATTTCCATTGAATTTCGGGGTCCAATTCAATACCAGTAGTAAATCTTTCATAAAATCAAGCAACTGAATCATCGGTTTTGGCTCATCCTCCCACCATGACTTCCTTTTCCTCTTCCCGATACCACTCCCAACGCTCCCTGCATACTCCTCGGTCGGTGGGGGATCCAACCGACTCCTACGCCTTCGTCTACTAGTAGTGTCCTCCTCCTACCCGGAGTAGTCCTTGTCCATCCTACTATGAGTGTTTGTCAAACCATTCTCCTATAGCAAGGGCTTCTGAATCAAGGCTTTCAGTGAAATATTTTTTCCTATGATCTCTTGCCAATTTTCATGGTTAAAATTCTCATTTATCGGCTTACCAAAACCTAGGGTTTGCAAACTTGATAATTGATTTTGATAATTAGAAGGAAGAGCTTATGGTGAAAGCTAAAAATTTGAATCTAGATTTTTATTTAGCAATGAGTTTTGATCTTTAGGAGCGGGAGCTTCATGTTGGTTATGGTGAAACGAATCTCAGGTTTGAGCTGAGTTTTGATAATAAAAAGCTACGGAATGGGCCAAAAATTAAAGGAAGCTAGGGATTCTAATGAGTTATGGATTTGATGTTCTGACGATGAAGAAACAAGCATAGATTGGGAACTTACATTGTTGAGCTCCAACGTATACATCAAATGTCTTCAACCTTTAAGAGAGATCGATAAATCAGAGTGATATTTGAATTCTGCTAATGTGTGGGCGATGGAGGGCTTTTGTATTCGTCAACTTCAACAATGGGAAATTGAAATCGTTCATCTGGGTTCATAGTGGTTGCTGGGTTTGAGGGGACAGAGACAATGGGAAGAGAGTGGAAAGAGAAATGGATGTGATTGGGAGTGAACTGGGATGGAAACATACCGAAATAACGCGCACGTGGAAGACCACGTGTAAGTTAACGTCATTTTAGTAATGGCAATGGATGGGGGTTGGTAAACTGAGACAAATGGCAACCTTGAATACTAAAATGACACAAACCTTAGTATGGGTGGCAAACTGGGATTTGGTGAAAACTTTCCGGGTGGTAAAAAGTAATTTGGCCTTTTTCTAAAGGTTCTTTCTACAATTCAACTCCATGTCAAAAGATGAATATATGAAGTCCAACTATTGTGACCTTGTCAGGTGAATATATTGTCTAATCTAATATTGGATTAAATAATTATTTGGTCCCTGAACTATCCAGAAACTATGCGTTTGGTCCCGCGACTTTTTTTGAAATGTGTTTGGTCCTTAAACTTGGTTTTTGTTAAGAGATTCCCCCCTCACGGAGTTAGTGTCAGTTTAGCCGTCAAATTTTTTTTTTTGAAATCCTAAATTTTCCCTTTAACTCCTTCATCCCTTAACTCTACTGGCATTGGCTTCATATGACTTTACAGAGCCGACTCCCTAGTATTACTTTACATCATTAGTACACAAATCAATCCCTTCACCTTCTCTACTCATCGCTGGCGCCCAATGTCAACCCCAACAACACTCTTCTCTACCCGAGATATGGCCAACCAAACCTCTCTCTCAGCTGCGATTCCTACTCCCTCCAATACTAGTCAGCCATAGTAAGGCCTCTCTTTTGCAGACCCAATAATCACCATTGCCATCTTCATCTCGATCCTAGACCACCAAACAGCAGTCCTCAATCCTCATCTCTTCCCCATCAAACCCGAAGCTCCAACTGTGTTATATCTTTTTTAGATTTCGGCTTCCTTCATTCTCCTTACCGCCCACCATCTCAAGCACAAACTCTGGCAAAGTGATGGGAGCCCAAAAGTGTGAGAAAATTAGTCGGGTTTATGATTTATTTTAGAGCAAAACATTACACTTTTGGTTGGTTTTTGTGTTGATTATGATGTAGGTTCACAGGCAGCTGTAAAAGAGGAAAGTGCTGGATTCAGGCAAAGAGGAAAACTTGGGATGTCACATGGGCACGTGAATGCTCACATTTCGGAGCTGAGCTGGGGGCTAGTCACTGAAGTTTCAGCAGACTTTTTAGACAGTTAGACCATACGCTTATTTACGCCTAATTCGCTTTATGTATTAAATTGAAATATTGATTTGCAAGTAGTGGGAGGTTTTTAGAAGTTACCGGTAGTTTTAAAACTACCAAATAGTGGAGTTAGTGGGAGGAGATAGTGATATTTATGGAGGTATTTTCTGAACAGAAGGGAGATAGATTTCGGCCAGGAAGTATTGGGGGGAGGATCAAACAGTAACCTTGAGGGAAAAAACATCACTAACAATTGCTAGGAGGGTAGTGTGAGAAATTTGTATTCTTCTTTGGAAGTTCATAACTTGCTGGGAACAAAACTCTTGTTATTTTTGTAAGTTGTTTTAATTAATGATGTTTAGTAGCTAGCTTCCTTCTTCCAGTCAATGACCAATTAAGTCTCGAGCATTTTATTTCTGTGAGATCTAATAGAGTTATTTCTTGTTTAGTTTTAAATATTTGTTCGTTCTCCGTTTTGCACGTTGGAAGATTATTGTGTCTAATTAATGTTTAATGGCCAGAATATTAATTAACATAATAATCTAAAGCTAGTTAACGCCGTTGATCCGTAATTGTCCTCGGTCTTAACAAAGTGGCAAGTAATACACCTTTTAGGCATCACAAGCATAATCGGACCGTATTACGGGTACGGATGATCATTGTTACATGATATTGCTTCAATACACATGGCTCTGAATCGGGTCTCTCGCTTCTTAATGCAACCGAGTTATTAAATCTTACGGCGTCTCGGAGGTTGTAACTCGGTTAGACGGTAATTAACGAGCGTCTCTTAATTATCAATACGGTAAGGAGAGATTGAGTGTTAGGCGTTCGTCGACACTTTTAACCGGTTTATTTGAAATCCAACAAGATATTTTTGCATCGATGATCAGAAATAAAATGCGAGACGAAAATGAATCATTGGCTGGAATTTATTTTATTGAATTAAGTCAAGCATTAATCTGTTAGTTTAATTAAAAGCATTAATTTTCTGTTAATTAGTTAATTAGTTTATTTTTAGTTAATTAAAAATATAAATTAGTATGCATTATTTACTTAGTAAAATTCTAAAAAGGAATAAGTACAACGTTCCCTGTGGATACGATCCCGACTTACCTTATACTCGTTATTAGGGAAGTAGGTGAATTAATTTTGACCAATTGACACTCGTCCACAAAGACCCACTAATTCGTGTTGTAATCTTTCTCCTCCGGTCAAGAACCTTTGTCTCCTGACAATAACAATTGTTCTCTCTCACAAACACAAATCTTAGCCTAGGGCTTGGATTTTGACTCCCTCTCTTCCCCTTCAAACCCGAAGCTTCAACCGTGCTCTCTCTTATCCATATCTGATTTTACGTATCAAAGTTAAGGGAATTGAGATGGGGTCGCGCTTGGACGACAAATAAATTGCGGCCAGAAAATAGTAGCGTAGGTCCACCAACCATAGATGCTGGACTTGGCTTGAGTAATTGAAAATGACCAGAGATGAGGTTGTTGGTTGGAAAGAGAACGACGTGACCAAAGATGGGACTGGAGTGGGTGGAGATAAGAGATTGGCTGGAACTAGACAGAGAGACCAGATCGCATACAAAGATGATGGACTGATTTGGCATAGAGAGATGAGGGAGCCATGGGGTGTGAGAGAGAAAACGAGAGGTAATACACTCTGTACTTTGGTCGGCTCTGTTGAGAAGAGTGGGAGGTGAAGTGATTGATTTGTGTATGAAGTCAATGCCGGTGGAGTTGAGGGATGAAAGAGTTAAATGGCAAATTTGGTATTTCAAAAAAAATTGATGGTAACCCCGTGAAGGGGGAATCTCTTAGTAAAAATCTGAGTTTAAAGACCAAACACATTTCGTAAAAATTCGCGGAACCAAACACATAGCTTTTGAATATGATGAGAAGCTGGAATTAGTGCCCGTAAAATGTTTGACAAATGTACCTTTCCAAGGCAGTGAGGAGGTACAAGGAAATACTATGGCATTATATTCCACACTGGAGGTAACACCCAGGTTTGATTTTGCTTCTTTTTCATTACCATTTTCAAGTAAAAAAACTCTTCCTCCATTGCCAGTTATCATTGGAAATAATTTGACTGAGTTGTAGGAAGAGTAGGCATTGGGTCTAGCTACAGACGGTAAATAGCGGCGCTAATTGGGAGGCAACCCAATGTTTTTAATTTTGTTTATTTTAATTTTGTTTATTTCTATTTTAATTTTAATTTTATTGTAATTTTAATTTTTAGATTTTCTCAATTTTAATTAGTTTGCTTTTTTTTTTTCCTGATTTAATGTTGCTTTTAAGTTTGGTTGTGGCAGCAGGTTGTGAGTCTATACAGAGGAAAAATACAGAATGGTTTTTGTGGAGATACTGAGAGCAAACCATTTTCTTCAGGACGTGCAGCAAAAACTACAGGGGGTTAAGTGTACAGGTCGCAAAGGAGGCAAATGAGGGGATGAATAGTGGAGAGGCCGTTCACATAAAACGACTACAATTCAATTTGGGGCTTTTAGCCCTAACCTCTCTCTTCTCATCAAGCAACGCACTCTCCCCTTCATCTTCATCAATCTGTGCGAATTTCTTCATCTTCCCCGAGTCTTCACCCACAATTGTTATCTGTTATCAATGGCTCCCAAGCACCACGTCGCTCCACCTTCTGCTCCTCGACGTCGATCGGGTAGGTTGCTCGCGATTATGCCGCGTAGAGTGGTCGTAGCCTCGTCCGAGCCGGTTGAAATTTCAACCACTTCTTCTTCTTCGGCGGCTTCTTCGCATTCATCGCCGGAGTCCTATGCGCCGCTGGCCTCTTCAACTTCTTCAGTCGCAGCGAGCTCTACCCCATCAGTTCCGGTGTCCCGTGCGGCCGGTCCCTCGCATCAACGAACACCCCCGCCGCCGCCTCCTCCTCCGTCCTCCTGATTAGGGAAGTTCTTCTCCCTTTTTATTTTGGTACTTATTTGTTCATTGGGGACAATGCACAGTTTTGGTGTGGGGGAGGGATTTTGGATTTTGGTGAATCTTGAAATCTTGGATGCATGTTTTTTTTTTTGTTGTTGTTGGGTATTCTTGTTGGATATGAGGATATGATTTTTGATGTTGGGATGTTTGGTATTTTTATGTGCATTATCATTGTGAAACAAGAAATTTTTGATATGTGATGGGCGTGTTGAAATTTTTCTGCTCTAATTTAATTGCATGTTTTCAGAAATTTTTTCTTCAACCATTGGGTATGCATGTGTTGACTCATAGCCACTTAAAGTGAGATTTTGGGCCATTGATAGAACATTCCATTCATTTTGCTCTCAGTTATTCTTGTGTGTTTTCTCGCACTCGGATGCTAATTCTAGAACTTGCACTTTTGTATACATTTTGAGATCACATTAATGAGTTTATGCACTAATATGATTAAGGCACTTAGGAAATACCAATTTTGGCTATCTTTTTTCTATCCTACCTGTTAATATTACCCCTAGTTACCCCCTTTGAGCTTTACCTATTTCTTTGACTCAACCAGAATTAAATGAACCCTAGCCTTTTTGACTTTCTTTTCCATTACCAATGCCAAGAATTGTGAGAATTACATGTGAATCATAGTTTTAATTCAGTCTGTGAGTTGGACATTAGATTAAATACATCTTGTTTTGTACCAGAATATGAGATATTTGGTTTTGAGTTGTGCATTGAATGTGGTTCTGCTTTAAGAAGTGTGCCAAATAAGAGCTTGATTCATCCGGTGTAAAAAAAAAAAGCAGCAGAACAAAAGTAGTGGCAGCAGGCCAAGAGTTTGTAAAGAAAAAAAAAGAAGAAGAATAAAAGTTCGAAGAAGCAGAATTGAAGTAAAAATCTTAATATCTATTTTCAGTTGTGCAAAAGTGTTGTGATCAAGGATTTGAGCTTCATGAGGACATTAATCAGTGATAATTGAGCTGTGAGTAATGTGTTATTTCTACAATTCCTTGACATTTTATTTCACCTTATATCCCTATACCATACCTGTTTAACCCCTAGCCCCGTTACAACCTTTAAAAGACCTTTTGATTGGTGCATTTAACTCATACTTAGTGATGGAGATTTGATCAACTTGCAAGCTTATGGTAATTGCATTCCGTAGTGTTGAGTCGAGTGCTTAAATCCATATCCTTATTTAAACACTTGAGTGAATGAGTGTCTCCGTGAGGATGGTCGAGACATGCATATGTGAAGGTTGAAGATTTGTTTTTTTGAAAACATGTTAGTTAATTTAGATGAAACATTTTAAAGAATTCCATTACTTTGATTGAATTTTGATTTTTCCTATGGTCATGCACATTGAAATACCTGCATTCAAGAAAAATCATATCTTCATAAGTTGTACAGATAAAAACATGCATTCTTGTCTGGTTTGAAGATGCTTGAGGACAAGCATCGGTTTGGTGTGGGGGAATTTTGATGGGAGCCCAAAAGTGTGAGAAAATTAGTCGGGTTTATGATTTATTTTAGAGCAAAACATTACACTTTTGGTTGGTTGGTTGGTTGTTGTGTTGATTAGGTTCTGATGTAGGTTCACGAGAGAAAGTCTGGATTCGTGCAAAGAGGAAAACTTGGGATGTCACATGGGCACGTGAATGCTCACATTTCGGAGCTGAGCTGGGGGCTAGTCACTGAAGTTTCAAGCAGACTTTTTAGACAGTTAGACCATACAGTTATTTCTGTCTAATTCAGTTTATGTATTAAATTGAAATATTGATTTGCAAGTAGTGGGAGGTTTTTAGAAGTTACCGGTAGTTTTAAAACTACCAAATAGTGGAGTTAGTGGGAGGAGATAGTGATATTTATGGAGGTATTTTCTGAACAGAAGGGAGATAGATTTCGGCCAGGAAGTATTGGGGGGAGGATCAAACAGTAACCTTGAGGGAAAAAACATCACTAACAATTGCTAGGAGGGTAGTGTGAGAAATTTGTATTCTTCTTTGGAAGTTCATAACTTGCTGGGAACAAAACTCTTGTTATTTTTGTAAGTTGTTTTAATTAATGATGTTTAGTAGCTAGCTTCCTTCTTCCAGTCAATGACCAATTAAGTCTCGAGCATTTTATTTCTGTGAGATCTAATAGAGTTATTTCTTGTTTAGTTTTAAATATTTGTTCGTTCTCCGTTTTGCACGTTGGAAGATTATTGTGTCTAATTAATGTTTAATGGCCAGAATATTAATTAACATAATAATCTAAAGCTAGTTAACGCCGTTGATCCGTAATTGTCCTCGGTCTTAACAAAGTGGCAAGTAATACACCTTTTAGGCATCACAAGCATAATCGGACCGTATTACGGGTACGGATGATCATTGTTACATGATATTGCTTCAATACACATGGCTCTGAATCGGGTCTCTCGCTTCTTAATGCAACCGAGTTATTAAATCTTACGAGCGTCTCGGAGGTTGTAACTCGGTTAGACGGTAATTAACGAGCGTCTCTTAATTATCAATACGGTAAGGAGAGATTGAGTGTTAGGCGTTCGTCGACACTTTTAACCGGTTTATTTGAAATCCAACAAGATATTTTTGCATCGATGATCAGAAATAAAATGCGAGACGAAAATGAATCATTGGCTGGAATTTATTTTATTGAATTAAGTCAAGCATTAATCTGTTAGTTTAATTAAAAGCATTAATTTTCTGTTAATTAGTTAATTAGTTTATTTTTAGTTAATTAAAAATATAAATTAGTATGCATTATTTACTTAGTAAAATTCTAAAAAGGAATAAGTACAACGTTCCCTGTGGATACGATCCCGACTTACCTTATACTCGTTATTAGGGAAGTAGGTGAATTAATTTTGACGAATTGACACTCGTCACAAAGACCCACTAATTCAGGTTGTAATCTTTCTCCTCCAGTCAAGAACCTTTGTCTCCGGTGCACAATTGCTCTCTCACAAACACAAATCTTAGCCTAGGGCTTGGATTTTGGACTCCCCTCTCTTCCCCTTCAAACCCGAAGCTTCAACCGTGCTCTCTCTTATCCATATCTGATTTTACGTATCAAAGTTAAGGGAATTGAGATGGGGCTGCTTGGACGACAAATAAATTGCGACCGAAAATAGTAGCGTAGGTCCACCAACCATAGATGCTGGACTTGGCTTGAGTAATTGAAAATGACCAGAGATGAGGTTGTTGGTTGGAAAGAGAACGACGTGACCAAAGATGGGACTGGAGTGGGTGGAGATAAGAGATTGGTGGAACTATCGCATACAAAGAGATGAGATTTGATGAGAGATGAGGGAGCCATGGGGTGTGAGAGAGAAAACGAGAGGTAATACACTCTGTACTTTGGTCGGCTCTGTTGAGAAGAGTGGGAGGTGAAGTGATTGATTTGTGTATGAAGTCAATGCCGGTGGAGTTGAGGGATGAAAGAGTTAAATGGCAAATTTGGTATTTCAAAAAAAATTGATGGTAACCCCGTGAAGGGGGAATCTCTTAGTAAAAATCTGAGTTTAAAGACCAAACACATTTCGTAAAAATTCGCGGAACCAAACACAGCTTTTGAATAGTTCATGGACCAAATAATTATTTAATTCTCTTATATTTAACTCATCGCTTCCACCGGACACCACGTAAGACATGGACGGCAACGACTAGTCGCAGACAACTTGATGGGCAACTTGACACCAACTGGCAGTCCACAGTTATCAAATTAGCTAGTTCAAATTCCTTTCCTCCAAAACAAAGGATGGTTTAGTAAAATAAATTTGCCCTAAAATAAGTGATGTTATAAGATTTAGTACTCGTTTGTTGCAGCTTATTTGGAGTGGCTTTTGGCTTTTGAAAGTCATATTTAGAGTGTTTGTTTCACCTTATAAACCAAAAGCCAATAAGTAAGGTACAACACCCTTTATGCATTGAAAAGCCAAAGCCGAAAAGCTAAAATTTTAAGCTTTTTTGGTTTTTTTTTTAAACATGAAGATAGTTATTCATTAATAAATATTTGATTATCCTCATTTCATCCTTTTATGAAATATACATAAAAATATGAATACTAATTTTCAAGTTTTTTTAACAAATAATTATAACAATTCATAAGCAGTTTTTCAACAGCTGTAACAAACAGTCTATCAGACAATCAACCACAAGTCATTCAACCACCAGCTTAAGTTATCAACCATAAGTTATAAGCCATCAGCATAACAAACGAGCCCATAGTCCATCACTTTCTTATTTTCGTTCGCCTTCTAAGTAATTGTCATACTTTTTTTTTCTATTAAAACAAATTGTTCTACTTTGTTTTTCTTCTAAGGGGGTGTGAAAAGAGATTGAACCTGAAACCTCACACTTTGTAAAGCCCCATCTCTTTCACTGAGTCATTCCCTTAGGAGAAAAAATTAGTAATTGTTCCCCATTTTTCCCTTAGTGACTCGAACCCACGACATATTAGGTATGAGTGAAACATCTTACCACTAAATTATGCTTACATTTTAGGAAACACAATTTTACTATTTCACCCTTATTTTTCTACTAACTTTAAATTTGACCACATGTTTAAAAGGTTTTAAAAAAACACACCATATTATAACAATATTTATAATATAATCATCTTTTTTAAGTCGTGTGTTTAATAAAAAATGACGATTATTTAGAAACCGAGGGAATACATCAATGCTATTTATCGAAAAGGCCCATATGGGTTGTACACCAAACATAAATGAGCCTTCTTTGGCCAAACTTACAAACCAAAGTAAATAGGGTAAAATCTGGTTGGTTCATTTTCCAAAGTTTCTAACCTCAAAAGTTTATAGTTTTATTTCAATTATAAAAGATCATTTTTCGACATATTGTTTCGAAAATGTCATTGTTTCCTTCAACAGCTCTGGTAAACACATTGTATTCGAAAATCACTATTGTTGTGCAATGAAACGGAGATCGACCTGTGTTGGGTTGAGATTTTTTAGTAGAAACGAAGACGGATGAGGAGAAGAAAGAAGAAGACCTACGACGGAGGAGATGAAAGAAGAAGGTGTAGGACATGGTCTAGTTCTTTATAACTTTATATCGCGGTACAAAAATATTAGATTAATGTATCGCGTTGCAAACATTAATGTATCGTGGTTTAAACATTGATGTATCGCGGTACAAAAATAAACTAGACAATTAAATTGATAAATCGTGATTCAAACATTGATGTATCGCAGTGCAAAAATAGATTAGACAATTAAAATAATGAATCGCGGTGTAAAATTAATGCATCATGGTTCAATAATCAATGCACGCAATTAAACTGATGAATTGCGGTTTAAAAATGGATATTTCGCAGTGTAAAAACAGACTTAACAATTGAACTAATGAATCGCAGTGCAAAAATTAATGAAATAAAATTAATACATCGCATTTCAATAATCAATACACTGCGATTCATTTTTGTAGTGCTCTACATGCACATTAAGGATATCGTAGTTTTTTTATCCCAAAAATATTTTTTTTTTGTTTAAAAAAAATACGATACTGAAGCAAATAAAAATTTGAAAATTGGACGGTGCAGCAATTTTTCCAAGTAAATGCGCTTACGAACAACTATAATGACATACATCGTGCCTCCTAGTTTCTATAAAATACAAGTGGGAGCAAGCACACGGGTATATCAATTTGAATAATCACCAAACAATTCAAGTATTCAACTATGGATAATATCTAAATATATAAATAAGCACACGGGTACATCTCTCTTATCATAGCTTCCTTCATTTTTTTCATGAACAGCAGAAGTGAAGTTGCCACCGCCCAAAGCCCATATCCCCCCCACTCCCAAAAAAAAAAAAAAAAAAAGCCTACCCTTTATTATAAAAATAAATAAATTTAGGCCTATTGAAACAATTGGCCCAAGTCCCAACTCCACTCTCCAAAGTCTGCACCGAGGCAGTAGGCACCGAAGTTAAGTTACTACTTACTAATTTTGTATTATTTTTTTATTAATTGGTCATAACTTATCAATTGTTTTAAGTATGTGATAATGTGAATGATTCAATAATTGAATCACAGATTAGACTATCAAACTTTTATTGAATGTGAATCAATAATAATTTGATTTGCCCTAATTTTTTGTAATGTTATTTTCGTTTTTGACTTATATTTTGATAAATAAAGACATTAAGATTAATCATTATTATAAATAAAGTCTAATTCTTTTTGAGTGATAATGGAGCTTGAAATTGAGATTAATCGTAAGATTTGATCTCAATTATTGTAGGTAGACAAAATGTCATCACGAAAGAATCTCTTTGGAAATGAAAAAAAAAGGAAGAAGAAGCTAAAATAAGAACAATTAACGCAAGCTTTAAGTGGTTCTCTTAACAAGTATTTCACCTCTACTAAGTTGGGTGAAAGTAAAAAAATTTCTCTTGAATATTCGGTGTGCAAAGAAGCGGTAAATGTGAATCAAAATGACACCGTTGATAGTGATCATGAGGAAGGAGAAAGGGTCAATAGTGACATTGCTCCAACTCAAGAAGACCATCGAGAACCTTCAGAATTAGATATTTATGATCCAAATAATTGGAAGTGACTTAATCATAATCTCAAAGGTTTGTTGGTGGAAAAAGGGCCCAAAAGAGTTGAAATGAAAGAGTTGGAATATTCGAGGGATGGTTCAGATAGGAAGCAACATTTTTCAAATGTGCATTATACTCGTCGTTTGCCTAATGGAGAGAAACTAAATAGAAAATAGCTTGTATATTCAAGATCCTCTGATAAAATGTTTTGCTTTTGTTGTAAGCTTTTGAAGGAGAAAGAAGGAGATAAACAATTGACTAGTATCAGGTTTAGAGATTGACACAATTTTGCAAGCTGACTCAAACAACATGGGTCAAACAATGAGCACATAGTTTGTATGCAAAAATGGATTAGTTTGGAGACGAGATTGATGCGCAAGCAGACAACTGATAAAAGTGTACAAGGAAAAATTATGTGAGATAAAGAACATCATAAGCAAGTTTTCATACGAGTGATGACTATTGTTAAAAGTCTTGCAAAAAATAATTTGACCTTTAAGGGAAATAAGGAGAAGGTTTATGAGGAAAACAATGAAAATTTCTTAAGTGTGATTGAAATGGTTGTAGAGTTTGATCCTATAATGCAAGAGCACTTACGACGTTTTCAAAGCAAGGAAATTCAATATCACTACCTTAGCCATAAAATTCAAAACGACCTAATTCAGATGTTGGCTAATGAGGTGAAAAGTGCTATCATTGAAAAGATAAAGAAGGCGAAATACTTCTCAGTTATACTTGATTGTACACTGGATGTAAGTCATGAAGAACAAATGTGTTTACTCATTCGTTGTGTGAATGACACTGATTCCCCCGTTAAAGTCATAGAGTATTTCTTGGGATTTATAAAAGTTGATGATACAACAGGAATGAGACTCTTTTCAGAACTTGAAAATACTTTATCTCTTTTAGGATTGAACATTGAAGACATCCGAGGGCAGGGTTATGATAATGGTGCTAATATGAAAGGTCATCACAAAGGTGTACAAAGTAGATTGTTTAGCATCAATCCTAGAGCATTTTGCACACCTTGTGGTTGTCATAGTTTGAATCTTGCATTATGTGATATGGCAAACTCATCTCTTAAGGCTAGAAGTTATTTTGGCGTGGTTCAACGCCTTTATACACTTATTTTATCTTTAACAAAACGGTGGGACATATTAAAGAGGCATGTGAATGGTCTTACACTTAAACCATTGTCTCAAACTTGTTGGGAGAGCTACATTAAAAGTGTTAAACCAATCAAATTCAATGCCTCGAAAATCAGGGATGCTTTGTTTGATTTAGCAAGCTTTAGTGAAGATCCCCAAACATCTAGTGAAGCAAAATCATTAGTCGTACATGAAGTTGGGAGTTTGAGATATTGGTTAGCACAATGATTTGGTACGAAGTTCTGTATACTGTTAATATTGTGAGTATAGCTGTCAAACAGGTTGGGCTGGCCTGGCCTAAGCCCACCGAGCCTCGCTTAATGGCGAGATAGTGGCGAGTCTCATAGAACTCAGGCCCGGCCCATGTGCACTTCTGGCCTATAGGCCAAAAAAAAACTATTTTTTAATTAAAAAAACTCACAAATTAGCTAATAAAAGTTATATAACACATCAAAAGTTCAAAACACGCATACTTACTAGTCTAACTTACACAATTATAAAGCAAAAGTGCAACCAAAGCAAATATAAACAAAGGTAGTAACTTCAACAATTAAACGAAACAGAAACTAGAAAAACTATAATGTTACAAACCAAAGAAAAAATACATGTGCTACCTGAAGGGTATTTTTTTCAAAAAAGTTATAACCAAATTCAAGTTCAAAATACATGTGTTTTCTGAGGATAGACAAAGTTTTTCAGGTTCTAGTTTGCAAAACCATACTAACTAGAAAATGTTCATTTTTTGATTCGCCCGACACAATCTAGCATTTAAATTTTATTTTATTTTATCAAGTTTATACTATTTAGGCTTTTTATTAGCTAATATCAGAGAAATAATTAAATAGATCAGTTTCGATAAAATTACTAACCACAACCATACTAAACTAGATTGGAACTTGGAAAATCAACTCGATTTTCTCTTTGTAAGTGTCACTTCCATCAATTTAAAATATGAGTTTCAACCAAAAAGAGAACAATGATTTGGAAATAGATCATACTGTGTCATAAATTTATCTAACCAAAAGAAAAAAAAGAAAAAAAGTAGTCTAAATGAATGTCTGATAGTTTTTTTCTTTTTAGATTTATGTTTTAGTTTTTAATTTTGTAATTAAGTTTAAGTGTTTAACTTAATGATCGGGTCGAGCCGGACTTTTTAATGTCGGGCTAAGCACGGCCCACGGGCCGAGCCTTCTAAATTGAGGCCCAGGTCCTTGAAAAGTCGGGTGGGCTAGATCAGACCAATGGGCCGGGCTCAATTTTGACAGCTCTAATTGTGAGTAAGACTTTTCAAAGTGAAGACATGCATATCGATGTTGCAATAGATCAATTGAGGGGCCTTATTACTCGCTTTCGTGAATACAGAGAGCATGGTTTCGAGGATGCTTTAATAAAAGCCCACGAACTTGCTCGAGAAATGGATGTTGAGCCGGTATTTCGTGAAAGAATGCAGATTTATAGAAAAAGACATTTTGATGAGGCTTCAAGTGAAGAAGCCATTTTTTCTCCACAAGAGTGTTTTAGATTAGAGTACTTCTTGTTTATTGTTGATAAAACTCTCACCTCATTTAATAAAAGATTCACAAGCAATTCTGTGAGTACGAAAAAAAAAATGGCTTCTTGTTTGATTTGAAAAAAAGTGCATATATGATAAAAGTTTGAGAAGTTCTTGCAAAAATCTTTCAAATATTTTGACACATAATGAGTAAGTTGATGTGGATGAAGATGATTTGTTTATGGAGTTACAACTTGTTAAACACGTTTTGCCATTAGAAATAGGAGGCCATATCCAAGTATTGAGTTATTTGAAACAGAATAATGGTTGTTTTCCGAACATGGAAATTGCTTATCGAATCATGTTGACTATTCCGGTTACAGTTGCATCCAGGGAAAGAAGTTTTCAAAGTTGAAGCTGATAAAAAATTATCTTCGGAGCACAATGTCTCAAGAACGCTTGAATGTGCTAGCTATGATATCTATTAAGAAAAAAACATGGTTGAAAAATTGATTATTCTACTTTGATTACTTGATCACGCAAAATGTGTGGTGATCTTGTCTTGACGTCCACGTGTGAGCGAGGATGAGGTGGCAGCTTCTTGTTCGTCCACGATTAACCTGCACAATGTAAACAATAAACACCGTTAAGGTGTCGGGTTGGCCCGACTATAACCCTCCGGCGTATGAATCAGTTTTCCGGTAGAGTGTTGGTAATAAATGAGCCGTGATAATTGTTTGATAGGGAGCTGTGATAAGAGAGTTATATTATCGCTGAAATTACTTGCTTTGCCCTGAATATGAGCTCTCATATTTATACCTGAAGTTGATGGCGACGTGGCAGTTTGTTATTGGGGAGCATAAAACGGCCGTTATTAAATGCGTTGAGGGCTTAGTCGGGAATGAGTGAGCGTGCATTTGTCGAGAGTTGGTATTGGCGTGCGGCGGTTTCTCGGCCTAGAAATGGTTTGTCGGGGTGAATGATTGATCTGAGGCCGATGCCGAGTGGTTTCTGTGACGAAAGCTTTTGTTATTCGTCGAGGTTGAGGATTTATGAAGACTGATTTGGTGGCGGGGCCGAGGGCCCGTGATCTGTCAGTCGAGTCGTGGCTGGGCTCGAGTGCCGAGTCCGAGGGTCGTGATCTGGTGGAGTTTTATCTTGGGGGTGATGGTCCTGTCCTCGCAGTGAGACCCTCTTTACGCCGAGGGTCGGGTCCTTTTCATGCTTTGTAATGTGTTTTGTGTTATGCACATAACTTTGCAATGAATTGTTTTTTTTTTTTTTTGGTTATCTTTTATATTTGTTTAATTGTTTCTTTAGTTATCCAAAAAATAGATTTTTTTTTTGCTACATGGGAAAGCCCCATTTAGATAATCGGCCTTAAGCCCCCAATTCCACAGGCCGACCCTGGTGAAGTTGTCACCGCCCAATGCCCTCCTCTTTCCCACAGAAAAGACACAAAAACCCTCCAATACCACACTACCGTCTCGACCTGTGGAAGTTTTGTTAACTTAGTATTGGATCTCGGGAGTGAATTCCTATGGTTCGACTGCAGTAGCGACAACTTACCATCTTATAACCCCATTCCTTGTGATTCCATGAAATGTCAAGTAGCCAAGGGCATAGGCTGTGTGGGCTGCAATGGACCTGCAAGGCTTGGCTGCACCAATAATAGTTGCGGCGCCCGCGCTTACAGCCCCTTTTCGGGCAAACTTGTATCTAAAGGTTTTGGAGTAGAATTCTTTGACAGAATCTCGATTGATGGTCTTCGTCTCTTGAATAAGTACAAGTCACCATCCCTTTTACTTTCGCCTACTCTGATTATTAATCCCACTACCAAGGCCTTGCTAATCAAGCTAAAAGACTGATAGATCTTTCAAGGACAACCATCGCATTGCAAATAGAATTTGCAAATGCATTTCAGTTGGCTCGTAAATTTTCCCTTTGCGTTCCATCTTCGATCAAGGCTAGACTTGGAAGCCTCTACATAGGTGGCGGACCGTATTTTGTTCCTCCTAAGAGTAAGGAAGAATTGGCGAAGTCACTTATTACCACATCGCTCATCGGCTTGATGAGCACCCCAGGACTTATCGAGTTGGTGACCTATCCGATGAATACTTCATTGGTGTCAAATCAATCACAATTGAGAATGAACCTGTCTCTTTTCATTCTTCCTTACTTTCCTTCGACAAAAACGGAGTTGGAGGTACTAAGATTAGTACCATAGGCCCATACATTACTTTGCACAGTTCAATGTACAAGCCTTTTGCCAAAGCATTCGAGAAGGCTGCTTCGGATAAGAAGACAAAGAAAATAACACCCTGTAGACACCCTAAATTTGTATCCCTAATTTATATATGTACTAAAAATATATAATTTAAAATTATACAAAATGGACTAACAAGTGTTAAGTTTTCGTTAACTTTCGGGGGGTTTAAAGTGTCAAAGGATGAAACAAGAAACAAATCAGAGAGCAGAGAGCAGAAGGGGGGAAAGTGTCAAAAAGAAAGAGAAAACGAAAATAGGTGTTGCACCCCATTTTGTAATAGGGGGTGCCCATTTCTGCTCTGTGCGTCTTCAGTTTTCCTCTTTAGTACAATTCCTTCAGCGCAGGGTGCAACCACTTTAAGCACAAATGCAAAATATATTTTCTTCCTTCGGGGTTAAGTTTGCTCCTCTGCCTATAAATAGCGGGCTTGCCTTCCTTCATTCGGACAGATAATTTTCTCCCAGTGGTTGCTTTCTGCGTGAGTTTAAATTAATCTTCCCCACCTAGTAATTCATCCTATATACCCACCATCCAAATATAAACCTAGTTAACTGATTAGGTTCCCGCCCCATTTAACCAGTTCCAACAAGTCAAAACAACCAGGTTGTCTTCAGATTTAGACGTTATATCAAGCAAAAAGCAAGCGATTCTTATTTTGCACGACTTGGAACACGATATCGAGTGAAAGACAACAAAAGAAACAGTTACGCTACCCGAATTTTGACAATATAAAAAAAGACTTCATCTCCCTAAAGGATAAAGCGAGCACACCTTAAAGTCTGCCTAAGCGAAGCTGGTCCAGGTTATAACCCTCATGTTTCAAGAGGTGGGTACTAAAGTTGTTTTTTCATCTCCGTTTAAGCTATATAAAATATAATAATGACATAAAATAATTAACTCGTTATGATGGTAAAATTTCAATTATAAAAGGGCTATAAAATAAGTCATTATTATAGTCTAAAATATATATACTTTAATTATATCTCTAAAATGTAACAGTTATAAGTTTTCCTTTACTTGTCATGTCTTTACTTTAATATAAAAATAGTTTCATTTCTTGTTTAAATTAATTTCCTTTTCGTTCTTACTTTAATGTAATAATATTTACATTTTCTTTTTGTTTAAATTATTTTCTTTTTTGTTCTTACTTTAAATGTAATAATAGTTATATTTTCTTTCTATTTTAATTAGTTTCTTTTCTATCTTTACTTTAATTAATGTAAAGTAATTATAATTTATGGCAGTTTATTTAGTTTCTTTTCTGCACATACTTTAAATATAAATATAATTATGTTTCTTA